>VMBQ01004840.1:55895-74568 GCA_007657795.1 Dreissena rostriformis
TACCCACACTTGGTCAACAAACAGCATAGATAAGAGGGTCACCTATTTGCATAGGATACACAAGTTACAGTAATAGTAAATATAACGGAATTACTCCATACCACTATAAATCGATTAGATTTTAGCGCATTTGCCAAGCAAGTAGAAACATGCATAGATTTTCCTTCCAGAACATTCCAATTAGTCAACCAATCCTAATAAGCCCAGGCCTTGGTGACCAATGGACATTACGAATGTAAATTAACCTGGGGATAAAATACGGTGTTTTTAGTTAGTAGGCAGACTCTGCGGGTAGATTTGAAAAGAACTTGGAGAGTTGTCACGTTTTCTTGACGTGGCAGCCATGTTGGCTGCCGCGCTGTAAAAATTGTATTTCGTGTACATAAGCAAGCGTTGTGTTGAAAGAAATATTCGAACAGAAATAAATCGAGATGGAAACTGTTATGAATTGGTGTTTGTTCCTGTGTGTGTGCCCAACGAACAATATTATTAATTACGTCACAAATAGTCATAGAAAAGTGCTTATTCTTCTAAAACTATTGACAAAATATAACAAACATACATAAACAACATAACAGTTTTATGTGAGATAATCACCAAAATGATGTCCGTTCCAACTTTAATGTCTAATTCCGAATTCACATAATACAGTGGTGACAATTGTTTTTAAATAATTACTTGTAACAAAGTAACAATAAGGCACACTTATGTTTGTACTTAGGACAACTTTCACCAAATGCTTCACACAAACTTAGCTATTTATATACATTTCTTTAAAAGAACAAATCCCAATCATGCACTGCCATAATAGAGCGTTTCAAATAAGCCTTAGGCTTTCTTTGCAATCGAGCTTAAATAAATAGGTTTAAACTAATAAAATATATTAAAAAATCTCATTAATTTAGAAGCATTAAGTTAATGACTTTAAACATTAAAATCACTTAAAGCCACTACCTTTTTTGTGCTAAGGTTTTTTTTGTACATAAAAATGTTTACAAAAAATATATATTGCAGAGATTAAACATGTTTTTTCCACTTGTAAGAAGAAAACATTGGCTTTTCAATAGTCTCCGAAAGTCGATAAGATGTGTTCTACTTACTGTTGTGTAACAAAGCTTATCGATGGACACATGCCGACCTTTGTTTTCATGTTCGGATTGTCACCTGAATGAGACATATTTATATGAGCCATGTTCTGGGAAAATGGGGCTTAATGCATGTGATAAAATCTTGTCCCAGATTAGCCTGTGCAGTCAGCACAGGCTAATCAGGGACGACACGTTCCGCCTTGACTGGATTTTCGTTTGGGAGAGACTTCCTTGATACAAAACATTCCATCAAAGCAAAACGTGTCATTCCTGATTAGCCTGTGTGGACTGCACAGGCTTATCAGTATCTTGGACGACACTTTACGCACATGTATTAAACTCTGATACCCCAGAGCGAGGCTCATATGAATGTTCTAAGATTGGCATCAAAATTTAGCAATGAGCATCAGGAAATGATTTTAATTAGATTAAACGGTACCTTTTGCACAATAGAACTAATACTTCCCTTATTATCACAGAAATGAAGTTATAACAAGATCACATGCAATGCAGTCAGTATATGCAGAAAATGCTGCTGCTTAAAGCATCAGAAAATATATGGTAAATTAACAAAGTTGAATGCAAAACTGATGTATGTGCTTGACTCTTACATATAAGATACACTAGTAAAAGCATTCAGCCATTCATTTGAAGAGATTTGAATATCTACATGAACTATATTTACAAACATTTTAACCTAGTGATACATGTTTTCTTCCAATAAACATAGAAAATACTGTATTCAGTAGTCAGTACAATATTTACCATCCCCCTTATAAGCGTAACGAATCAAATACATTCAACTTTAAGTTATAAGGCACACAAAGAAAATTGTTGTATTTTCTTTATAATGAACTACATGATAACTGTGTATTTCATATGTTTATCAGAATTCCAGCTCGAGATGTCTAAAATGATTATCTAAGTACAAAATGCGTTGGTTTGATGATACCAAAATATTGAACAAACTATGACAGGGTTTTCTATGATCAAAAAGATGCACACACAAAAATTGAACTACTTAATTAAAAACTTACAGTACATTTTAGTTTTTGGCTTATTATAACTGTATTTTCATGTAAAAACTGCTTTCCCAAGTCAAGAATATACACAATCTGTCAAACATGACCTAAAAAGCTTTAATATTAAAAACTTCAAGATTAATGTAGGTACTACCAAGATACGATATGTTTAATTGTTAAATTAGAACTGGCTGGACCATAGAGACAAAATTTATTGTAGTTTGAACTTCTAGTTTTTAATTTTTCACATTTTCTATCAATATATGTCTTATAAGTGTCAAACAATGTCTTAAAATGGTCAGACATGTATTAATATTGATTATATTTCTTAAAATTCTTTTAAAAAAGATTATCACATTAAGGCATTTGCTGGCACAGAAATCAACATCAATTTGCATCGGACTGGCCTTTATATAGACATAAGAAAGATAGCAAAAACTGACAAATCACTATAATCATCAAAATATCTTATCATCAACCTAATTCAATTGGATTTCTAAAAACAACTTAAAGGTATGTATAATATTTGTAACAAACAATTAACAATAAATTAAACATGTATTAATCACAACCTATCTAATAATCTTTTCCAATTAAAAAAACACACAAAACATATCAGCCAGCAGTATCGGATGTATTTATAAAATATATGTAGTTATATCGGCACTGTACATGCATTGTGCAAGTATTTTGCTTTCAATTAACAATTTAACTTTGTTGTTTATCCAAAACAGTAATTTAGACAGAATTAATTAATGAAACACAGACTGATTATAATATTAAAGCATTATAGACTTTTTGAAGTTTCTAAAAATAAAGTGCAGAAACTATTTGTGTCGTGTTCTGAGAAAACTGGGCAAAATGCTTGTGCGTAAATTGTCATCCCAGATTAGCCTGTGCAGTCCGCACAGGCTAATCAGGGACGACAATTTCCGCTTTTATGGAATTTTTCGTTTAAATGATGTTTCTTCTTAGCGAAAATCCAATTTAGGCGGAAAGTGTCGTCCCGGATTAGCCTGTGCGGACTGCACAGGCTAATCTGGGATGACACTTTACGCACAAGCATTTGCCCAGTTTTCTCAGGACACGCCACATTTAACAAAGATGAGGCGCGTCATGCAAAAAAATGGGCCTTAAGCCACATGCAACCAGCATAGCTCCAGACCAGCAAGCGCAATCGCTTCCCTGTCTGCTATTAAGTCACACAGTGTTTCCTTGTCTTTTTAGCGAACAGGATAGCTAGTGACTAGACTGGGCAAATGCCCTGTTTGGTCTGGAACTAAACTGACTGCATGTGCATGCGACCCATTTTCGTATGACGCTACTCACATAAAGGTAAACAAACGGACAAATAGTGTTTTCTCTTACAATGTACCTCGTTACATTTATTTTACAAAGTTTTCAAGTCACTGAATTGAGAAATCTCAGAATGGCATGCACTGTACAGCGAGCAAAGCAGGAGCATAGTTATATAATGATGATGGATTCAATTTCCGAAAGAAAGGGCTGCATCAGTCTTTCTGCATCCTTGAAGTTAACAAGTGTATAGCCTGAGGAAAATATCAATCATACGTACTCGTTCCAAACAATTATAAGCTTTAAATAGCTAATTAATTAAATATTGTTTTTTTCGGCGTAGCTGTCAAACCCAGGTTTTCATCTTAACTGACCTTAATAAACAGCTAATCAAATGTTTTATAAATTTCCCGCCAGTAGACTCTAATGAATAACTGGAATTTTTGCATATGTTAAAAAACACCTAAACTAAGCAAAATAAAAAACGTTCCGCCTTGACTTCAAGGTGCTATATATACACGGTGCCTATATCACGTGACTTTTTAAGATCTGTGTTGGGAGAATACTGTCAACAAAAGCGCGACCCAGGTAACATTTTTTAATATTTTACCATTTGTAATAGGATTAAGTGGAGAGCCCGCTCATTCGTGAGAGTTTTCTATAGGTATCATGATTTTTAAACAAATAAGTATTTTTAAAGTAAAGTGCAACCGCGCAATTGAATGGTTAGAAAAATGTTGGATCAGTGAGAGGACTTCATATTACAAACGCGCGGTTGCACTTTACGGGAAAAATAACTGAATGCAAAAGATATTTCTTGTTCAAATATTGATAGGACCATATTGTATTAAGTACTGTTATAAGTATATCAGTTAAAACATGATAAACAACTTCTTTGATATACCATCACTATTATGAAGTTTGTAACAAGAGCACCGCATATCGGGTGCCAACGCTCGGCTGTGGGTGCTGGATTTTTTTTTTCAATTTGACCTTGAAGGATGACCTTGACCTTAAACTTTCACCACTCAAAATGTGCAGCTCCATGAGAACAATATGTCTTGTTCATTCGACATCGACAAAATAATTCGATTAATTCATATGACGTCATACACTGCAAGGTTGTGTTTTGCATATGCCTCACTCGGTCATCATCTGAAATGACGAGGCTTTACCTTCGGATAGGCAGTTTTCGATTAAAAATGTGTTAAGGTTTAAACAGTGGATTAATGCCAAAAATTTCGCTACTATTGCAAACAAATCACACATACCAAAATAAATCAAAAGAAAATAAACTAAGGGAAATAACTGCGCGTGGACCAGTTTATGAATATGAAAAACGCATAACATGGCTTGAACGGCACGTTAATCGCCTTGTTAATACACGATTTCTCCCGTTCAAGCCCTCCTTTTGCCAGGTTTCTGCACCCCGCCAGAGGGCATTTTAGATAGAGTTTATGCAATAATAATGGTTCCATTTATAATGTTTGTTCAAAGATCTTTAAATAGAATGGTTCAATGTGTATGTATAGATATTTTATAACATATATCTGACTGATAATATTATAAATAAAAAGTGTACAGTATAATTAAGATCAAATATGTGAAGTAAATGAAAATAAAAAAAAATAAAAGGGTAGGCATACTGATTGCGTCTTGTACAATTTTGAGAAAATGCAGACATGTCCTGAATGTACTTTATTGGTAAAAATAATTAATATCAGACAAGGAATTTTATATTTGTGTTTCTTTTGCTTTGTATCATAGCATTTATTTATTTGTTACTATGGTATATTTTATTCAAATATATTGTATGTGTTATTTATGTAACGATACCTTTATATTAAATGACAACTTATTTATAGACTTAAATGCATACTTAATTTGGCATTAAGCAAGGTGGCATACTAATAGCATTCGCCTTCATAAATGTTCTGCCGGTTCCGTACAGTAAACGATCAGTCACCAGTAACACGACTTTAAATAATACTGTTGTATCATAACGTTTAAATAATCATTTAATAGTGTATAGAGAACAATTTTCGAACTCAATACACATCGATAACTGCGTTCGTGGTGAAATAATAATTTATAAAAACCTAAAACAAAAAACACAGTCCCATATAGATGCCGGATAAAAACGGTCAGTATTGGAAGGAACACGATTGGCAAGAGAGTGAGGAAATACAGCGCTTTTTTATATTAGTTAGTAGTTATTTTCAGAGAAACAACTTTACTTGCCATTTTTTTTTCATTTTGAAGACCTTAACTAGAGTATGTGTTATTCATAAAAATACCGTCCAATGTTCTCGTTTTGATATTAATTAGTAGTGATTTGCAAAGAAACAAAATACCCTCCACAACTGTCATTTTGACGACCTACAATACAGCTTCTGTTGTTCATTTTATTATCCTTCCATGTTCTCATCTAGCTACTACTAAGAAGTGCTTTTCAAAAACACAATTATCTTCTATTTTTGTCATTTTGAAGCCCTTGACTAGAGTAAGTGTTATAATGATTTAAATATCGTCCAATTTTCTCATTTTAATATAATTCGTGGTGATTTGCAAAGAAACAGAATAACTCCCATTATTGTCATTTTGAAGACCTTAACTAGAGATCCTGTTATTAATCTGATTATCGCCCAATGTTCCCATTTTGCAACTTATAAGAAGTGCCGTTCAAAGAAACACAATACCTTCCATTATTGTCATTTTGAAGACACTGACAAGAGCTCCTGTAAGTCATGTAATTATCGTCCAATGTCCTCGTTTTGATATCAATTAGTGGTGATTTGCAAAGAAACACAATACCTTCCATTATTGCCATCTCTGACAACAGTGACAAGAGCTCCTGTTATTTATCTAATTATCGTCCAATGTTCCCATTTTGCTACTTATAAGAAGTGCCGTTCAAAAAAACACAATTCCTTCCATTATTGTCATTTTGAAGACATTGACTAGATTAAGCGTTATTCATTGAAATATCATCCAATGTTCTCATTTTGATATTCATTAGTGGTGACTTGCAAATAAACACAATACTTTCCATTATTGTCATTTTTAAGACATTGACAAGAGCTCCTGTTATAAATCTAAGTTACAAAAAGTATCGTCCAATGTTCTCATTTTGATATTTATTAGTGGTGATTTGCAAACAAACACAATACCTTCCAATATAGTCATTTGGCAAACATTGACAAGAGGTCCTGATATTCATGAAATTATAGTCCAATGTTCCCATTTTGCTACTAATATGAAGTTCCGTTCTAAAAAAAAAATACCTTCCATTATTGTCATTTTGAAGACATTGACAAGAGCTCCTGTTATTAATCTACCGATAATTAACGTCTAATGTTCATATTTTGATATTAATTAGTGGTGATTTGCAACGAAACACAATACCTTCCATTATTGTCATTTTGAAGACATTGACAAGAGCTTCTGTTATTCATGTTATTAACGTCCAAAGTTCCCATTCTGCTACTAATAAGAAGTGACCTAAAAAGACACAATACCTTCCTTTATTGTCATTTTGATACATTGACAAGAGCTCCTGTTATTAAACCAATTATCGTCGAATGTTAATATTTTGATATTAATTAGTGGTGACTTGCAAACAAACACAATACCTTCCATTATTGTCATGTTGAAGACATTGACAAGAGCTCCTGTAATAAATCTAATTATCGTCAAATGTTCTCATTTTGATATTAATTAGTGGTGATTTGCAAACAAACACAATACCTTCAACTATTGTCATTGACAAGAGCTCCTGTTATTCATGTAAGTATCGTCCAATGTTCGCATTTTGCTACTAATAAGAAGTTCCGTTCTAAAAAACACAATGCCTTCCATTATTGTCATTTTGAAAACATATTGACAACAGCTCCTGTTATTAATTTAATTATCGTCAAATGTTCTCATTTTGATATTAATTAGTGGTGATCTGCTAATAAGGAACGACACTTTTCGTATTTTTCGTTTCAAGGAAAACTCTTCTTATCAAAAAACCAGTTTATACGGAAAGAGTCGTCCCTGATTAGCCTGTGCGAACGGCACAGGCTTATCTGGGACGACACTTTACGAATATGCAGTAAACCCCTTTTTAACAGAGCGCGGTCCATTTAGTAGTACATGACAAATAAACGTGAGATTTAAATTCTTCATAAACACATTTTATAGATCTATAACCATTGTGAGCTTTCATAAGGAAGGAACCTAAAAACTTTGTCAAGAAATTGTAACTTGGTAAAGGTTGATACGATTTGTCAAATTCTACTGGGCCTCGCTCTGTGAAAATGGGGTTCAATGCATGTGCGTAAAGTGTCATTCCAGATTTGCCTGTGCAATATGCACAGGCTAATCAGGGACGACATTTTCCGTCTAAACTGGCTGGATTTTTGCTAAGAATATACTTTGTTTAAATGCAAAAAAAAAAATAAGCGGAAAGTGCCGTCCCTGATTAGCCTGTGCGGACTGCTATACAAACTGGTTCCGATTAAACGCTTTCCAGAAAATATGATGTAAAGCATAAAAATGCTCTGTAATAATATTATATAAGACCTGAAGCTGGACCAGTGAAAATTTGATGGGAAAAATACTATAATTTCTTGAAAAATATAGATACTCAATACATCGCTCCGTATTTCAGACGCCGGCAAAAGTTTCGGCGAGATAGCGTTGATCAGCGAGGACAGGGTTCGGAAAGCTACGGTGATTGCCGACGAGGAAACGGACCTGCTCGTCATACATCGGGATCTCTTCAACCGCTCCATGAAGGTAGCCTCAGCGGCAAATCCATTAAGTGAGCCTCGCTCTGGGAAAACTTGGCTTAATTCATGCGTGTAGCGTCATCCCAGATTATCCTGTGCAGTCAGGGACTCCAGTTTCCGCTTTAATGGAATTGTTCGTGTAAACGAAAATCAAGTCTTTGTGAAAAGTGTTGTCCATGATTAGCCTATGCGGACTGCCATTTTACGCACTTGCATTAAGCTCAGTTTTCCCAGATCGAGGCTCAATTAAATTCGCCTATAGGCTTGTGCTGTTTTTTTCTATCAAATATTTAATTTATCGTTATTATTATTATAGTATGGACTAGAAAATAATCAGCCAATCTATGATGCACAGTCCATCTGCAACAAAGGAGGCGATTACATTGGTTATAAGAGTCATTTTTGTAAAATTCAAAATAGATGCTTATGCTGTCTGAAATAAGACCCGAATGGCCTTCCGTAGAAAAAAAAACTGCACGAGCGGTTGCTGTGTTAGTATAGCGAAAAATTCTTTTTAAAGCTAATAATTTCAGTCATTCAATGTGTTAACTAAACTGCAACATTTTTGAATCATTTTTAAATCATGTAGCATCATTTTACCATTAAAAACACAGATAAATGAACATCTATCTTGTATGAAGGTCACGATTTTTTTTTTATTTCAACAATACATTTCTCAAAGTACTTTTACATCTCATTTATGAACAACTGTTTAACATATAACGATTTACATACCTTCGAGGTGTTTCCGACGACTAATTTTATGTCATAAAAGAACAATGACACATGTTCTTAGATAAAAATAATCGGTTTTCAAAGGCGCAGCCATTTTGAACTATGACGTTTACATTCCCGTGACGTCATAATTCTGAGCGTTTGGGTAAACTGTTTGTACGGAAGTCTAATGTGTCCATATAAAAAGTCTTTCTTTTCACCGATTTTTAACGAGCTAATGCTTCACAGCAAGTGTGGGACTTTTTTGTGGAAATACATTTCAGTGATGTCTTTCACTCTATGCAAAGAAAAATTCTGTTGCAATGAGTTCTACCCCAAATGTTAGACTGACTGGACTATTATATAACTAAGCTACTTTGCTTAACTTGCTGATTTGATTCAGTGCTTGCCATTCTATCATGCGTATATTGGCGTGCGTATGATTGAGTGCAATCCTCCTTCCTAACGAATGCTTAATTATGTGACGATATTATCAAAATGACTAGTAGTTTATATTCACCGAATGAATATAGATTAGGCCCAAACGAAAATGTATGTTGTTTCCACAAACATCGCCTTAAAATAGGGTAGGTAAGTCGGTTAAACCTTTTTTGGTCACCTTGTGTTACAGAAATATTCCCAGTCTCTTTTTAACGATTTATTTTCGATACTTTAATGTTAATTTTCTGAATATAGTCGAGTTATCAAAAAGAATCGAAAGCTTAGTCGTAAATACCTCCCAAAAAAGTGCAGGGTCGGTTGGGTTAGTTAGGGCTTAGATCTCATAGCAAAAGTTATAAAGCAGGTGATTATAGACCGCTTACAGCGCTGTATGTTTTGCATGTCGTATGTAAACGGCGACATGTATACTTGTACACCTCCCCTTATATGTTGCCATGAAAACTGTGCGTGTATACATGATCACGGCTTACATTTCATGCGTATTGTATCACAATTTAAAATGAAAAATGACAATACTGTTACACTTTTTATTTAGCGCAATATAACTATGTTGAATAAACGTGAACACCATCAGCAATTCAACAGGTCTACTTTCCAGTGAAATCCATTCATCCGCCTGTATCACAATTCTGTCTTTATATATTCACTGTACATGTTTAATAAAAGGGGCTTGTTTACGGATTGCCAAAATGTCGCATATTTAAAAAAAGAGAGAAAAGAACCCTGTAAATCAGGCAGCGATATAACACTTACTGACAAAAACTGCTTCGTATTTTAATTTATATAAATCATCATTTGAAAAGAATGCAAATATAAAGCGAAACGATTTTATTATTTGGAATGCTGCTGTGATTTTTTATTAAATTTTGTTACAACGCGTGGATTGCTATTAACAATTTAAAATAGAATGCAGTTATTAAACAGTCGAGATGATCGCTTGATTGAGGCGAAAGCCTTTTATCTTAAGGGCATATTTCGAGTCCTACTGCGGACAGACTGTTGTTTTCTCTCTCTTTTATATATTGTATTTCTTACTGTAATGGATCTCTAAGGTGCCGTGGGTAAAATCTATCAATTTAAGGCATTTATTGAGACTTTTCAAAAATGCCCCTATCTAGGAGTATTTCCTTTTAAAAAAAAGTAACGATGGTATAGTCACATATCAATACATTAAAAGTCGTCCTCATAAGTTCGATAAGTAGAGATTAATTTTCACTCGGCAGTCTATTGGTTCGTTGCCGGAACTATACGTTACAAAAGACGTCTTTAAAAGAATGTGAAAGGAATCAGGCGATGATTGATTTTTATAAAGGTATGCAGCTGTCGATCCGACTTCATCGGGAATTTACCTCTGCGTATACTTATATATGAGCCTCGCTCTGGGAAAACCGGGCAATGCATGTGGGTAAAGTATCGTCCCAGATAAGCCTGTGAAGTCCGCACAAGGACGAATCTTTCGGCCAAGACTGGAGATATTCGTTTAGAAGAGACTTTCTTTAAACGAAAAATACCATAAAAGCGGAAAGTGTCGTCCCTGATTAGCCTGTGTAAACTGCACGGGCTAATCTGGGACGATACTTTACGCATTAAACGCCGTTTTCTCAGAGCTATATTGTTTAACGCCTAACTACAACCGTGTATCATTTAAACTTCTCACCCAAATGTTGTTTCCACAGGCGCAACAGGAAAAGGAGTACGCGGAGCGGAAGGCGTTTATCGCTGAGTGCCGGCTCTTCTCTGACTGGTCGACCAAGTTCAAGCATCTCCTGGAGATGAGTATCCGCAAGGAAGTGCTCCCCTACGGCGCGCCGCTCATGAAACAGGGGGAGCCGGCAGACGGCATCATGTTTATTGTCAGGTAAGATGCGGGATGTAGTGGTGCCATCCAGAGGGTTGTATGCCCGTGGTCAATTACTCGTTAAGTGCTTGCGCATAATATAAAAAAATAGCGCTGCAAACGTGAGACTGAAAATGTGCGCATGTGCGTGCGTTGGCTTGTAAGGTTCTCATAACCAGACGACACATAACACCAACGATTGAAAACCTTGTGAGATCGGCCGTCTTTGAATATTATTCATGTTTACATAATCATATATCACAATTATATAAAACATACGTGTACATCTATAGACCTCCCTAACATTAAGCTTAAGGTTCTATAGTATCATTGCATGTGACTAATGATCAATTTTAAACAGGAGGACATGCAAATGTGTGTTCTTTTTAGTTTTAGCTTACAATATGGAAGCCGCACACTGGAAACATTTTAATTGGGTTATATGGGATAGTGAACGTTACAGGAGACGTTCCGTCGCCAAGGTTATTTAGTTGCCGGATTGACATACCTAGAACTCCGCAGTGTACATATCGGGCTTCCGTCTCTTGCGGATTGGGCTATTTTGACGTTTAATGGGCATTGCAAACTCACTATTGATGGCGTGTTTATCTTGTACTGACCCATGTTTCCTCCTACAACAGCGGCCAGGCGAAGTTGACGACGGACCCAGGCCGCCACGAGCAGCAGTATGCCCAGCTGATGACGCAGCGCTCCGTCATCGAACAGGAGTTTGGCAGGTAACACTAGCATGTCATACATATCATTCCCTTGTTCCGGGAAAACGGGGCTTAAGGTATGTGCGTAAAGTGTCGTCCTATATTAGTCTACGCAGTCCGAAACGGCTTAACAGGAACGATACATATTTTTCGATTTAAATAAGTTTTTTTTTATACCAAAATTCCAGTTTAGGAGGAAAGTGTCCCCCCTGATTAGCCTGTGCGAAATGCACAGGCTAATCTGGGACGAAACTTTACGAATATGCATTAAGCACGGTTTTCCCAGAGCGATGCTGATATACATGTGGAACATGATCTCACTTTACTGGCCGTTTTGCTGTTTTCAATGTGGCAGAACAGCTTAGTTTATATCACGGTATGTGGCAGAACAGCTTAGTTTATATCACGGGTGGTATTTCAACTATGTGGCAGAACAGCTTAGTTTATATCACGGGTGGTATTTCAACTTGGCAGAACAGCTTAGTTTATATCACGGGTGGTATTTCAATGNATAAAGGGGGGATATTTCTGAATGTTTGCCATTATTTTGAATAACTGTTGCATGGACTAAAGTTGCAACACAACGCAATGAAAGAAATATATTTCAAGACTGCGCACGTGAATTATGGACATCGAGAAACAACGCCTTCCACAACGGAGTGAAGCCACTACTTAAAGAACATCAAAAGCATGGGGACATCATAGCTTTTACTCTTAAAGTAAACGCTTGGTCCTTTTGCTAGAAGATAACCCAACGCCAGAAGTTTTCGAAGGACAACAAGTGACGCAACACTGGACAAAATACTTGTGACGTTTAACACTATAGAGTTAGATGCAGCCGTTCAACTGTTTGACATGCGTAGATAACGTATTCGGAATGATACTTCCGAGGTCTTAGACATCAAGAGAAAAACTGCTATAGTTAATACCTTGTGAGCATTATGACCAATAGAAGATCTTAATGTCCCGAGAGAAATGAAGACGCTGGAACCGACAACAAAAGTACAAACAACAACACAAACAACAACAATGATGAAACGGAAACGAAAACAGATGACACAAGATGAACATCGGAAATCAGATCGGAAACACCAAACACACGCAAATCGCCAAGGACGACCTGACGATCGGCTTATCTTAAATCCTCACAGCAACAGGGAGAGACCTGATTCTCCTGCACGACTTGGAGACGGATCGATCTTAATCTTCGCGACGGCAGTAACCGGCCCGACTTCAAGCGATAGTGTATTCGCCGCGAGCCGCAACTTCAATACTACATAGACGACAACAGATGTACTGATGTCCAACGATCCACAGATGATGTACTGATGTCCAACGATCCACAGATGGTGTGCTCCACTATATCCCGATTGACATTTACATTATATAACAATAACTAATGTTATGTATTTCAGCAGAGACATTTGTCAAAATCTTATTATATCCGCAACTTGTTTATCATGCATGTATTTATATCAACAATTTGTCCATGTACTTCGTAGTTCAATAGTTAAATTTAAATGATTTATTTTTACCATAAAGTATAAATAAATCAAATTGAGAGGGAAGGTTGTGTAACATAGTTGTATAATGTTGGTATATAGAAATTAATAATTGTAGAAAATTATTAATAAATCGTTTGTCACAACAACCATTAAAAAGAAAACCCCAAAAAGGCATATTTTAAAGTACAGTGCAAATACGTTTGATCAACAATTTGACTTGTAGGTCAACATTACACCGAGGCAATGCATAACAGATGCCGGTTTGAATAGTATATGTGATTGAGTTTGCATAATTGATTATGAAGTATGATTTTATTTCTCCAGTATAGTTCAATTATCGGGAACATCTGTTGATATGATTTCCCCAATGTAGTTCATGTAATGAAGTTTAAATAATTGATTATAACATCTGTCTACTTCCTGCCTACATAGGGACGTAGCATTAGCAACCAATCAAAATTGTATAAGGCCGGATGTGATATCATTGCCTTCATAGGGGCGTAGCATTAGTTTTGTTATGACCAATCAAAATTGTACATGGCCAGATTTCATTATCTCTGAATTTTCAATTTTGGGTATGGACAGTCCACGTTTAGCCAGTGACGAGAGAAGTTGAACTTTCTTGAAGTGGCGGCCATATTGGCCGCCGCGCTATTAGATTGTATTTCACGAACATTAGCAAGCGTTGTATTAGAAAATATTCAACAGAAATAAATTACGATGAAAAGTGTTTGTTGAAAGATAGATTCTGCACCTCGGATCTATAGAACACTCTGTTAGTCAAATAAGTTACGAATCACTTGTACTTAAGAAAAAGAATAAACAGCACTTAGAAATTATTCAGAGACTTTTCTTATTTAATAGAATAATGTTAGAACAGTGACTACGGGACACACTAATTTCCATCCCTGCTTATTATTATGTCATAAAAGAACAATGACAGATGTTCTTAGATAAAAATAATCGGTTTTCAAAGCGCAGCCATTTTGAACAATGACGTTTACATTCCCGTGACGTCATAATTCTGAGCGTTTGGGTAAAACTGTTTGTACGGAAGTCTAATGTGTCCATATAAAAAGTCTTTCTTATAAACGATTTTTAACGAGCTAATGCTTCACAGCAAGTGTGGGACTTTGAAAAAGAAAAATTCTGTTGCAATTAGTTCTACCCCAAATGTAAGACTGACTGGACTATTATATAACTAAGCTACTTTGCTTTACTTGCTGCTTTGATTCAGTGCTTGCCATTCTATCATGCGTATATGGGCGTGCGTACGATTGAGTGCAATCCTCCTTCCTAACGAATGCTTAATTATGTGACGATATTATCAAAAATGATTAGTAGTTTATATTCACAGAATGAATATAGATTAGGCCCAAACGAAAATGTATGTTGTTTTCACAAACATCGCCTTCAAATAGGGTAGGTAAGTGTTACAGAAATATTCCCAATCTATATTTAACTATTTATTTTCGATACTTTAATCAGAGACGTAGATAACATGTTATATACGTCTCTGCTTTTATGTTAATTTTCTGAATATAGTTGAGTTATCAAAAAGAATCGAAAGCTTAGTCGTAAATACCTCCCAAAAAAGTGCAGGGTCGGTTGGGTTAGTTAGGGCTTAGATCTCATAGCAAAACTTATAAAGCAGGTGATTAAAGACCGCTTACAGCGCTGTAGGTTTTGCATGTCGTATGTAAACGGCGACATGTATACTTGTACACCTCCCCTTATATGTTGCCATGAAAACTGTGCGTGTATACATGATCACGGCTTACATTCCATGCGTATTGTATCACAATTTAAAATGAAAAATGACAATACTGTTACACTTTTTATTTAGCGCAATATAACTATGTTCAATAAAAGTGAACACCACCAGCAATTCAACAGGTCTACCTTCCAGTGAAATCCATTCATCCGCCTGTATCACAATTCTGTCTTTATATATTCACTGTAGAATCTACATGTTTAATAAAAGGGGCTTGTTTACGGATTGCCAAAATGACAATTTTCAAACTTTTTGTCGCATATTTAAAAAAAAGGAGAGGAAAGAACCCTGTTAATCAGGCAGCGATATAACACTAACTGACAAAAACTGCTTCGTTTTTTAATTTATATAAATCATCATTTGAAAAGAATGCAAATATAAAGCGAAACGATTTTATTATTTGGAATGCTGCTGTGCTTTTTATTAAATTGTGTTACAACGCGTGGATTGCTATTAACAATTTAAAATAGAATGCAGTTATTTAACAGTCGAGATGATCGCTTGATTGAGGCGAAAGCCTTTTATCTAAAGGGCATATTTCGAGTCCCGCTGCGGACAGACTGTTGTTTTCTCTCTTTTTTATATATTGTATTTCTTACTGTAATGGATCTCTAAGATGCCGTGGGTAAAATCCATCAATGTAAGCCATTTATTGAGACTTTTAAAAAATGCCCCTATCTATCTATGAGTATTTCCTTTTAAAAAAGTAACGATGGTAAAGTCACAAATCAATACATTAAAAGTCGTCCTCATAAGTTCGATAAGTAGACATTAATTTTCACTCGGCAGTCTATTGGTTCGTTGCCGGAACTATACGTTACAAAAGACGTCTTTAAAAGAATGTGAAAGGAATCAGGCGATGATTGATTTTTATAAAGGTATGCAGCTGTCGATTCGACTTCATCGGGAATTTACCTCTGCGTATTCTTATATATGAGCCTCGCTCTGGGAAAACCGGGCAATGCATGTGGGTAAAGTATCGTCCCAGATAAGCTTGTGAAGTCCGCACAAGGACGAATCTTTCGGCCAAGACTGGAGATATTCGTTTAGAAGAGACTTCCTTTAAACGAAAAATACCATAAAAGCGGAAAGTGTCGTCCCTGATTAGCCTGTGTAAACTGCACGGGCTAATCTGGGACGATACTTTACGCATTAAACCCCGTTTTCTCAGAGCTATATTGTTTTACGCCTAACTACAACCGTGTATCATTTAAACTTCTTATCCAAATGTTGTTTCCACAGGCGCAACAGGAAAAGGAATACGCGGAGCGGAAGGCGTTTATCGCTGAGTGCCGGCTCTTCTCTGACTGGTTGACCAAGTTCAAGCATCTCCTGGAGATGAGTATCAGCAAGGAAGTGCTCCCCTACGGCGCGCCGCTCATTAAACAGGGGGAGCCGGCAGACGGCGTCATGTTTATTGTCAGGTTAGATGCGGGATGTAGTGGTGCCATCCAGAGGGTTGTATGCTCGTGGTCAATTACTCGTTAAGTGCTTGCGCATAATATAAAAAAATAGCGCTGCAAACGTGAGACTGAAAATGTGCGCATGTGCGTGCGTTGGCTTGTAAGGTTCTCATAACCAGTCGACACATAACACCAACGATTGAAAACATTGTGAGATCGCCCGTCTTTGAATATTATTCATGTTTACATAATCATATATCACAATTATATAAAACATACGTGTACATCTATAGACCTCCCTACCATTAAGCTTAAGGTTCTATAGTATCATTGTATGTGACTAATGATCAATTTTAAACAGGAGGACATGCCAGTGTGTGTTTTTTTTAGTGTTTAGCTTACAATATGGAAGCCGCACAATGGAAACATTTTAATTTGGGTTATATGGGATAGTGAACGTTACAGGAGACGTTCCGTCGCCAAGGTTATTTAGTTGCCGGCTTGACACACCTAGAACTCTGCAGTGTACATATCGGGCTTCCGTCTTTTGCGGATTGGGCTTTTTTGACGTTTAATGGGCGTTGCAAACTCACTATTGATGGCGTGTTTATCTTGTACTGACCCATGTTTCCTCCTNAAGATAAAATCATGTCTATCAGAAAATCATGAAAACTAAATAAATGCAGGTCACTTTACATAGCGCTTACTTTATTCATTTTTTTACAGAAAAAATATAAAAAGTCACCATATATTGATCAAATTCTTTGTTTTCCAAAGCTTTTGATCAAATTCTTTGTTTTCCATTCCTAAGCATCATAACCCCACACCATTGTTAATAAGATTATAAACAATTATAAATTGAACATTACTTCTTGGTTTGATAATTTACGATAAAGGAAAATCTGTATAATATTTAAGACAGTTGAGTATATGACAACTTTGTATTATTTATGGAATTCTCGGTCATTTTTACATAACAAATGCCAGCAAGACAAGGCCGTAAGTTTCTCTTAACAGAAAGCTGGGCAATTCTTAATTTAGTACAAGGACACCTCCTACTTTATGATCAGCAGTTTGAAATAAGGGCATACACCAAAAACATAGGTTTAAAATCATTATAGCACATTAATTTTGGTTGATTTTGTGGGTTGACTGATCCATGAATAAAACACAAACACATCGGAAATAACCAAGGCAAATTCCTCGTTTTTTTCCAAATTAGAAATCCACGAATTAACATGTCCTCGAAAAAGTTAATTTTTGACAAACCACAACATTTTATGCCGACTAATATACATGATTATACAGTATTACAATTTTTAGCTAATTTTACGGTTTCCATCTTTTGTTGCTATTGATATCCCAGTACCCCCATAAATGTTAAAGCTTCATCAGCTATATACCCAAATCACACGTCACGTCAAGACCTTACCTGGATTGTCAATATCTGATGCCTGCAAGACAACGTCTCTAGGAGGAG
Source organism: Dreissena rostriformis (assembly GCA_007657795.1). Classification (NCBI taxonomy): domain Eukaryota; kingdom Metazoa; phylum Mollusca; class Bivalvia; order Myida; family Dreissenidae; genus Dreissena; species Dreissena rostriformis. The sequence goes on from VMBQ01004840.1 coordinate 73,968, forward strand.
CAAAGCCTGACGCGGCTGACATAAAAGATCCGTGCTTGCGGCTGGCAACCAGTGTTCGGGGTTTTGCGCAACCCACATGCACTTGGGAGTTCTGGTTCGAACGCTGGATGTCGTAAGCTCCAGGTGGAGGAATTTCCTGGAAATAGAAGAAATCAAATTTTTTTTTTTAATATTATGTTTTTTTAGGTTGAAGTGAAGAAAGTATTGTTTGCCATCAATAAATGTGGTGCCAACTTCACTATATATTTTTAGCCATGCACGATGTTGTTGTGTGAGACAAAAATGAAAAGCTATGTTATGAATTGCAAAAACTGTTCACATTTTCAAGCTGTGCATTTAGTATGAACAGATTCAAATCTGAAAATCTTTTCTGAGACATTAAATTAAAGTCGTATACACATTTTTTTACCAGCAAGTATCAATCTTGTAAGTAAGAAAAACAGACTGATCAGCTGCGTTCGTTCACTTGCTTAGGGCCATGCAATTATCACTTCAAGAAATTTACCATATTCATCTTTCGACAAAACAAACGGCAAAGTCAGCCTAATCCAGGTGATTCCAATTTCAAAATACAGGTCAACTAACAAACATGTACTGTAAT
>VMBQ01004841.1:0-41084 GCA_007657795.1 Dreissena rostriformis
CATGCAAACCTGGTATGATCTGGAACACTTTTGCTAATACAACTGTTGTCATTTTATTAATATCCACATACAAAGCTGCCACAATGTTTACATCGCTAATATGAATTCTTGACTGGCGATCGGAGGTTGGCACCAGAGGAAGCATTCTTTGCATATGTGGTGGATTCTTTCTTTTGCCATGGTTTGCTTAGCCAGTTTTGATATTGGTAAAAAGGCACATTTTCACTGCCCTTATATTTCACAAACAGTTTGCCTTCATAAGACCAAGCCCTTTAAACACGGCCCGTATCTTTGAGACGCAGGGACGCAAGCACCTCGGCGTTTATTTTTGTTAAGTCTTCATTGACGTAAATGTCTGTGCCATTCAATAGATTTGCTCGTTTCATGACATCAATTATAGTTTGACGTCGTACAAATTTTACTATCGCTGGAGAGAATATGCTTTCAATGGATATTACCTTTCCGCTGACGCATTTACACCGCTGCCCGTTTGTAACCTTTTTTCGGCGAAAAAATGCAAACTTCCTGTACTTGCATTCCAGTTCACCATTATCGTATAATAATCATAATGATGAAAGCATTAATACAACAACATTTTTGTTAGCTGCAGCTGATCGTTACCCTGGGGTTGATAGCGGCCATTAATTCAAGAGACAGTTGTTGAATGTGACTGAACAACGCTAAAAGTGTATTAATATGTCAGTAATTACGCGTCGAGGTGATTAATGTATCAGTTATTACGTGTCGAGGTGTCGATGTCAGTGGAAATAAGACGTAATCGTCTTATGACGCGTATGCATAAAAGCTAAAGGTAGCATAATAGTCAGAGTTGCTTACGTTTACTCTTATTAGCAGAAATGTCGCAAAAATTAATGTATTTTGATGAGTTCGGTTAACAGGGATTTGGCACACTATGAATTGTACTTATTGTATATGATTTTGTCATTGTTATCAAATCTTGTTTTGCAAATGTGACCCAACGATAACATTGCAATCTTAAATTGCATGCAATGGTCAACTTTAAGCAAGTGTGTATATACCTCTTGTACATTGTTACAAAATACATACGCTCGTAACAAATGTTTTGTATCGAAGTTCTAATGTTATCCTGAAATGGCGACGATATCTAGATTACTAAGAGAGATTAAAATTAAAATTAAAATCATATAATGCAAGTATATAGTCGCCAAAATACACAGTCGATACAAAACGAATTTCGATTTATTGAAATGAATAAATATAAGATTTGAACCGTTAACTGTTTATGTTAAATTTTTCAATTATATGATAGGTTGAGTCGTTTTTTTTCTATTAACATTTATCATTTGCTCTAAATAAACCGTCGACGGATCATTAAGATACAAACAATTGAATTTTACGTGAAAGAAACAGATACTTGTGTATCACAATTTACGTGTTTTTGAAAAGCTGAGAGGTTTGAGGCATACAATTAGTCCACAAAGAGTCGCGTTTTAAGTGATATGCCACATGGCAGCATTGTGTCGTTTCAATAATAATTGCGAAATGGAATTAATATGGACCTAATTCCAGGATGCATACGTGTTATAAAATGTCTCTTTGACATTTATAGCATGAATTGATCTGTCTCAAATTCCCTTATGGCATTACGCGTTCGGATAATGTTTCAGTGCTTAAAGTATTACTAATTATAATTTGTAATGTTTGGGAACTTATACTATAGATTAACAAATGTGTCTGAAATGACATTGTCATGTTGTATATGCACAATATTCACTTCAGCTTTTATAAATTAGTATCTTTCTTTCCTGTTGAGAATTGTTTCCCAGACAAAATATTCCAATTGTAGACAAAATATTATTGTGCTATCTTATAATAACAACAGTCAACAGGATTATGAAAACTTTGCAGTTGTTTTTTCTCTAATGCTATCTATTCAATATGTTACCTGACAGCGGAAAACTTGCAAAGAACATCGCTGTTAACCACTAATGTATCATTTTGCTTAAAACGTAGTGCAAAGAAATATTTGTAGGAATAACCATTATTTAAATATATGGATAATAAGTTTATTAAAAAACGATATTTGTGTGGCAACACGACAATCAAACATGAAGTAGTTGATTAATATCTTCCACTAGAACTTTGAGCGATTTTTGTCTGGTTTTCAAAACAGTGTATACAGTGTATCCCCGCTTCTCCTTCTCGTTCGCCATTATTTAGACAATAGCATACGGCGGAGTTTGGCCAAACGTAATCGGCTCGCTGATCCTGTAACGAAAATTGCTATACTCATTTTGTTACAAATATAAACTGTCTGCTGCATAAAGTTGATATATGTGAATTATTTTAAGTGTATATATATGTAGTGTTTGCGAACATCTACAAATACCTGTTATACCAATAACACAATTTTCGGTTATGTGTTCTTGAAGCTTTTATATTTTCTTTCATCTTTATGTTTTTCATTACGCTTATGGCGACTCCACTATTAATTATTGGGCTAACATTATTAAAAGGGTTTACGCGTTACAGAATTCAGAACAAGAATGTGTTTGTTGTTTTTTGGGTAAATTTGTTGTATTATACTTATGTCGACTCTACCATTATTTGGTGGGCTGAAATTATTAAAAGTGTTTAAGCGACACGGGATTCAAAACTAGAATGTGTAAGTGTGTATGATGTATATAAATATGAAAAAATAAGTTGTAGGTTGAACAGTGTCGCCAAACAAGTTTATGCGCCTTGTCGAATATTGACGTTTTGGTATTCTTGGCCAATGGAGAGAACGTTCGTTCAGTTTGATGTTTTGAAACTGCTAGTAATTGCCACAATTGAAAATAGATAAAAGACGTTATGGACAAAAAAGTAATAAGAACATATTTACAATTTAGCGAATGTATTCCTCGGGAATCAATTAGCCGGCTATCACTTAGTAATTATCTAAGTAATTTGCTATTTACTGGTCAGTTTGTATTATAAACTAGATCTGGCACTTCCAATACTCTAGACTTGATGACTGACTGCCTCTCTGCCCGGCACGTTATCATAGACTCAACCTTTCACAACAAGGACTAATATGTATTGTTTTCTGTTTTTATTTTCCTATGGTTAGCATTTAAATAATACAATGTAAATAATTGCAATAAATGCATACATAAAATTAATTTTTATTGGCCAAAACAAATCCGAGTTCAAATAATAGACAATAAAGTCCGATAATGTGTACTTTGTTTTATGGTTTGTATATTGAACTTGATCGCAGTGTACAAGAGGATTGTGTTTAAGTATTTCTAAGAATAATTGATGAGTAAATATGTTTAATAACTTATACCTTCAAATTGTCCGTTTCTTTCAAATATTAAACAGTTTATACCTTTGAAACACTAATGAATCATATTACCACATGTTGTATTTATTCACAGCATGTTTTTCCCACAATTAAAGAATTAAGTTTGTATCACCTTGTTTGGTTTTAATTAGGAACACGAAACCAATGTCTTAGAATAGCACGGAATCTCCGTTTAGCATTCATCACTGATGGACGATCTTGGGGCATCAGACGAAGAGGAATTCTTGAATGAAACCATCGGATTAAATACAAACCTACCGCTGTTAAACATGTACGCAATATCGACCTCAAGTCTATTGGAAATACTACTTTGGTTGATGCTCGAAAACTGTTTATTCAAACAAGGTGAAATTATTATATGAGTCATTTTATTTTTTCATTCAATTAAAAGAAACATTTAAGTAACAGATGTATCATTTTACAAACATTTTTGACGGTTTTAGGGTATGCAAAGAAGTTGCAACTTGAGTTGTAATGGAACATCCATTAATGAGCTAAACATTAAAACATGTTACAATCATTATTTTGTCCAGTCACACATTAATAAACATTACTTTGATCACTTTTCTTTGTTGTTGTTTTATTTTTACAATTTATCAATTCAAAGAAACGGTTCGAGACCATGTAAGCCCATTTAATGTATTTTTAACGGAAGGCTTCTTGTAAAAAAAACAACATTAAACACATGTTTGATAACGACCATTCACCGTTATAATGACATGTTGTTTTGTTGTTGTTAAATACTAATAAAACGTTCAATGTCAAGATACTTGACTTGGTGTTGGAATATCATGCTTTGCACAATATATATTCAGTCTATGTATCGATTTGATAGTCATATAAAGATCAATTGCCTATTCGTTGCAAAGTCATACTTGCAATTTCTGCGATGAAAAAAAAATAGATCTTACTTATATATAGCAAATAATATTTGAACAATTATTAATTGTGTTGTTTTGTATGCTCAACATATGTTTCGATTTTTAAATAGGACATAGGATGTATTATAAAGGCATGGTCCTATATTGTCAAATAGGAAATAAATTATTCAGGGACAAACCGCATTATAGTATCGTACGTGCCCGTCTGAAAGGTTAGTTTTGATCTTAAACATGCTCAAGTCACAGTTATGAACTAGTAATGCACTCTGTGCAATTAAATAACGGAACTCGTTAATTGTTTTTAATAAAGTGAACATTTCGTAATAATAATAAATTGCTAACGAGCCCATCGTGGCCTGAAGGTACTTGTAATCCTTTCACCTGGTAAAGGCAGAACTCAATGTAAGTCACGTAAACAAAGCCACATTAGCCCAGCGGATTCATGAGGCGAGTGTATTCAAAACTAGCTCGTTGGACGAATGCAATGGATTCAATCTGCGCGTTAACTGNATCTGGCACTTCCAATACTCTAGACTTGATGACTGACTGCCCCTCTGCCCGGCACGTTATCATAGACTCAACCTTTCACAACAAGGACTAATATGTATTGTTTTCTGTTTGTATTTACCTATGGTTAGCATTTAAATAATACAATGTAAAAAATTGAAATAAATGCATACATAAAATTAATATTTATTTGCCAAAACAAATCCGAGTTCCAATAATAGACAATAAAGTCCGATAATGTGTACTTTGATTTATGGTTTGTATATTAAACTTGATCGCAGTGTACAAGAGGATTGTGTTCAAGTATTTCTAAGAATAATTGATGAGTAAATATGTTTAATAATTTATACCTTCAAATTGTCCGTTTCTTTCAAATATTAAACAGTTTATACCTTATCACCTTGTTTGGTTTTAATTAGGAACACGAAACCAATATCTTAGAATAGCACGGAATCTCCGTTTAGCATGCATCATTGATGGACGTTCTTGGGGCATCAGACGAAGAGGAATTCTTGAATGAAACCATCGGATTAAATACAAACCTACCGCTGTTAAACACGTACGCAATATCGACCTTAAGTCTATTGGAAACACCACTTTGGTTGATGCTCGAAAACTGTTTATTCAAACAAGGTGAAATTATTATATGAGTCATTTTATTTTTTCATTCAATCAAAAGAAACATTTAAGTAACAGATGTATCATTTTACAAACAAGGGTATGCAAAGAAGTTGCAACTTGAATTGTTGCAAAAAAAACAACATTAAACACATGTTTGATAACGACCATTCACCGTTATAATGACATGTTGTTTTGTTGTTGTTAAAAACTAATAAAACGTTCAATGTCAAGATACTTGACTTAGTGTTGGAATATCATGCTTTGCACAATATATATTTAGTCTATGTATCGATTTGATAGAAATATAAAGATCAATTGCCTATTCGTTGCAAAGTCATACTTGCAATTTCTCCGATGTAAAAAATGGATCTCACTTATATATGGCAAATGATATTTGAACAATTATTAATTGTGTTGTTTTGTATGCCCAACATATGTTTCGATTTGTAAATAGGACATAGGATGTATTATAAAGGCATTGTCCTATATTGTCAAATAGGAAATAAATTATTCAGGGACAAACTGCATTATAGTATCGTACGTGCCCGTCTGAAAGGCTAGTTTTGATCTAAAACATGCTCAAGTCACAGTTATGAACTAGTAATGCACTCTGTGCAATTAAATAACGGAACTTGTTAATTGTTTTTAATAAAGTGAACATTTCGTCATAATAATAAATTGCTAACGAGCCCATCGTGGCCTGAAGGTACTTGCAATCCTTTCATCTGGTAAAGGCAGAACTCAATGTAAGACACGTACACAAAGCCACATTAGCCCAGCGGATTCATGAGGCGAGTGTATTCAAAACGAGCTCGTTGGACGAATGCAATGGATTCAATCTGCGCGTTAACTGCCTACATGTAAGAGTTGAAATAACTGAAGATATAAACATTCACAGTAAAAGATCTTTTCGTCGTGTGATGTTTGTTTAATGACACCTCGTATGATTGAAAATTGGAAGACCTGCTGCTTTGAGAGGTTATTAACGACAAAAGAACTAATTAATCAAAAAGTACATCTTTGATTAGTTATTCTTATATAATTAAATAATAATCGTTGAGTCATAGTAGTATTTTGCTAACTAGCTCATCGTGGCCTGACGATTCGAGTAATTATTTTACCTGGTAAAGGCAGGGCTCAGTGTTATGTTAACAAAGCCACGTGCGAGCCCAGCGGATTCATGAGGCGAGTGTATTCAAAACGAGCTCGTTGGACGAATGAAATGGATTCAATCTGCGCATTAACTGCATACATGTTAGAGTTGAAACAAATGAAGAAATAAACATTATAAGTAAATGTTATTTACATCGTTTGATGTTTGTTTCATGACACCTCGTATGATTAAAAATTGAAAGACGCGCTGCTTCAAGAGGTTATTAACGACCAACGAATTAATTAGCCAAATGTTCATCTTTGAATAGTAACCCTATTATAATTATACACGCACTTTATCAAGTCAGTAAATCGGTAAAACATATATATCATACAAAAAGCACGGCTTTCATGCGTTTCGCACGCTTATTTATGTTTTTGTTGTTTTTGTTATTTCCAAATACTTGTCGTTAATTTCATATGAAAATATAATGGAATACAATAAAGTTACAAAATGATTTAACCATGTACAATTAATATTTCGAACAATTTTGAGATGCAAACCTCTGTGAATATTAGTCTTGTTTAATTGACTCAGTTCTGTATGGTTATAACCACGAATGATCATTTATATGCGCATATTAACGGGTTAATGAGGAAATAGGACACAATTGCCCACAATTCTTGACGGTTATTAAGTTTTATTGAAATCCTTATATCAAATAATTGATTAAAATTACAGTTATTGTAGGAAAGTTCTTGACAATCGAGGTATTATTTTGTGAAAAATAACCATTTTGCGAAACTGTAAACAAAGCTTAAAAACCATTAAATAATATAACTAACAATAAAAAGTTCTAATTTTGCTTACGTACGTTTAAGTTTGTTTGTGTTTTGCACAATTAACATTAGGCTTTGCTATGCAGATACGTTTAACTTTTCTCGGTAAAATAACAGTTGCTATTTGAAATGTAACATACACAATTTATTGTATGTACTTGAATTGTGCAAGTTGTAATTGTTTTAAAGGTGCACTAGTTTGTTTAGCGGGAATAATTGATCGAAGCGGAACGATGACAGATGCTTCGTTAAAATGCTGCCTTTGTAGTATTGACAAACCAATTAAGTCACCATTTAAAGATCAAAATGATACATCCTTTTAAAAATTCAATCATACTTTAGAATGTGACACAGCCGTGGAATTCAAACCACGATAATTGTTGTACACACAGTCTGTTTAAAATTTAAAATTACAACTAGTCATTGTTATTTAATTGATATATGTTTTCTTACATCCCTTTAATCATAACCGAATCTAGTTGAGCGACGTTACAATTATGGTTATTCAGTTGATTTTTTGTTTAGTTCAAAGGACACGAATGACTGAAAGAGCTTTATATGCTTCCATGTTTCCCATGTATGTATCTCACGGCGGATATCTGTCTCTATTTATTCTTCGAAGTTACATAAAATTGTTCCAAATGTTTATATATTGATGTGTTGCTGAAGAACGTTATTTCACGTCATATTGTTGATGCATATACAACGCCCGACTTATACATTACAATGGTTGACGGACGTTTTGACGTCAGTTTGCATGGTTTTGGCTTCAAAGATCGTGTTACAGTTTACTTTATACATATACCTGTATAAGTACAATTTTCGGAAAGTGCATGACATGGTTAAAAATCCATGAAGCACCTAATGAGCCCTTTTTGGGTAAATTTTAACTGAGTTTGCAGACATGTTTGATTCTTGAAATACCGATTATTTATTTAATGGTAGTCGTAACAATGAAGTTGCAACCAGATCAAAGCAAGTCATTTAAAAATGTGTCTAGGTTATTATCAATAAATATTTGCATTTGGCGTTCATTGAAAAGGAGAATGATGTGTTTTTGTGTTACAACTATTACATTGACTTGCCGTTTGATTGCTCATGTGTATGTTGATATTCGTTTGACCTTAGAACGGACCAAAAACCAGTAAAACAAACGTTTATTAATTAAAAACTACAGTGGGTGTAAATAAAAGTTGTTTGTTTCTACAAACAGACCGACATTAAAAAAGAATGTTGACCCTAAACCTTTTTGGATAATCATTTTTGATAAATTCACCAATAAACCGATAAATTTTACGATCATTTTTGCTTATATGCGTTTATAAAAAAAGTCATGAAAGAATGTTTAAAAACATTGTGCATGCATTTGCGTATCCCTGTCAAATTGTGGATCGTTAAAAAAGCTAAAAACAAAACGTTAAGCCGACCTATCTACCCTGATTTTTAGGCGACGTAAGTGGCAAAAAGGACTTCTTTATTTAAATAAATCGTTTTTAAACAGTAATAATTTAACAACATACAGAAATATCAACATTTGCCAGGTCATTCAAATTTCTTTATAGCAAACAGTACAGCTTTTCTGTTGAAGAAACATCCAATGCCACTTTATAATACTACCACGAATAGAAAACATCATAGAATGTATGCTTATGGCCTGTGCTTAGTAATCAATACATTAATGAAGCTATATATGTAATTTGTTGTGGGTAAATATTACATGAGCATCTAGAAACTTAAAGATAAAAGGTTGAACCAGAGTCCCCATTAAGTGCCGGCTACAGAACAACTTTTTGATGTCGATCAATCACTTTACTTAGTATGGCTGACTATCATTTAATCTGAAGCAATAAATTAATGAGTCCATCCGGTGTACGACAAAATGGGTTATAGAGACTGATTTAAGCCAAATCGTTTTGGCGTGTTTGCGGGATTGAATGGCGCCAACAAACGGACACAATTCATCAGGGTCTGGAAGAGATGGTCGTGTGTCGATTCCATCACTTGATAGTCGTATGTACTATCGATACGGTTAAATACATTTCGCAATTAAATGTTCAATATTGTCTGGAACAACACACATTTCAGGATTTCGTCAATTATGACCTGCACATATACAACACAATTTTTTCACTTGGGAATACGTTGTAATTATTAGGATTGTCGGCCTTCTAGCTTAAACTAATTGCAGATCGTTGACCGAACATTAATCAACTCGGACAAAAACTGTGGCTCAATGTTTTATCGATACAAATAAAATGAATTAACAAATTTTTATAATCTTCTAAATATGATACCATATTTGTTGCGACATTGTCAATTGTGCCTTTGTCCTAGAAGAACGCTTGATTTAATAAATTGTTTAGATAATGATAACGATGTTTTACATGTTATCTTATTCATGATCTAATTGGAAGAAAAAAAAAATAAACTCACTGCTTATTTGGTAAACATTTCAGTTGACAAGTATCATTATACTTATCAAAATGATGATAGCACTGATAAAACAATATATATTTGTTAGCTGCAGGTGCATCGCTATCCCAGGTTTGATAGCGACCATAAATGCCAGATACAACTGTTGAATAGGGTAAAACAACGCGAGAAATGTACTCATGTGTCAGTAATTTCGCGTGGAGGTGTTATTGGCAATGGAAATAAGAAATAATCGCCTTGTTGCACTTATCTATGAACGATTTAGGTGCTCAAATAGTCCTAGCTGCTAAAAGCTTTATCTTATTAGTAGATTTGGCATACTACACTTATTGTATATGATTGTGTAATTGTTATCAAATCTTGTCCTGTCAATAATACCCAAATATAACATCGCACTATTAAATTGCATACACTGGTCAACTTTAAGCAGGAATGTATATACTTCGTGTACATAAAACATATACATACGCTCGTTACACATGTTTTGTATCACAATACTAGTGTAATCGTGGATTGGCGACGATACATAGATTACTGGGAGATCTTTACATAAATATCACAGAATTCAAGTTTTACGTCGCGATTATACACAGCCGATTGACAAAACGGATTTCTATTTATTGAACAAATGTATGATTTAAATGTCAATCCTATTTAAGTGATGTTAACATTCCAAAATAATGAATGGCCCTCTCTAGATTAAGAGTCTCTGCACATAGGCTTAAAGTTGAAACGGGTAGATGGCAAAAACCAATAGCTATTCCTTATGAAGAAAGAAAATGCCCTTTATGCAATATTTTAGAAGATGAATACCACTTTGTTATGGAGTGTACATTATATACTGATGTCAGAAAAGCTTATTTAAGCCCGTGTTATTACATAAGACCAAATATGTTAAAGTTTATAGATTTATTGACCTCTCAAAATGGTAATATTGTTAAAAATTTAGCTATGTATAGTTATAAAGCATGGGAAATAAGAAATACGTATAATACATATTATGATTAGTGTAGGTTGTTGGTATATATTTATGCACCGATCTCGCTGTATATTGTCTTTTCTAAAATACCCAATATTTATTTATTTTTAATTGTTTTTGGACAATGTACCGATCTTTATTTTTAATGTTTATAATTTGAATGACCTGTGACTTTGTTTTATGTATATTGTATTGACATTTCATGTATACTCATGGACTTATTGTCTACTGTATTAGCAAATAAACTCTGTATAAGAATTCAAACGTAGCATGTTTTTGTTCAATGTATCTATCAATAAATTGATTTGTTGAGTCCTTTATTTCCAGTTACATTTGTCATTTGATCGAACTAAACCGTCGAAGGATAATTAAGATACAAACAATTGAATATTAATTTAAAATAATGGTACTCGTGTATCACATTTAGTTGTGTTTTTGAAAAGGCGAGCTGTTTTAGAAGTAACATTATTCCACAAAGAGACAATAAGCGCGTTTTACGCGATATGTCACATGACAGCAATTGGGTAGTGTAAAAAGTGATTGAGGAATGGAATAAATATGAAACAAGGATATATGCATGTTATCAAGTGCCTCTTTGGCATTTAAAGCATCAATTGATCTGGTGTATAGTCTCTTAGGCATTACGCGTTCGGATTATGTCACATTGCTTCAAGCATAACTACTTACAATTATTCATGTTTGGGAACTTATACTATAGGTTCAACAAATGTGTATAATACATGTATGACATGGGAATGATTTAGTCTAAGAAATTGTATATACTTGTTTGTTCTAATTTATTTGACGACCATGAGATTGTGTTTAAATTGGGGTTTTTTCCAATCTACTTCTCGACTTCTCTAGAATATACATTTACACAAATGTACACTTGAAATACACATTTGGAAAGTTATATACTTTATCATGAAAGTGATTCTGATAACACAAGTCACGTAATATTTGTCATGATCTCATTTGTAATTGTGCTTAGTCTGAAGATATAATCAATCACGAATAATCGCTTCCCCTCTTCTGAGATATCTGAGTTTACGTAATAAGCATCGTGCTTATCAAACAATTATCTAAACATTGACCAATCAGCGATCGATAAATCTGGGAGCCGGTTGTTTTTCTGCCATTTTCCTCGACAAGCTGAATCTCGAGATTCTATTTTAACGAGTTCTCTTTATTTGCTTCGAAAAAATCATTATTAATGAACATGGTTAAACGGTGTCACTGGGGGTTATGTAACTAAAACAGAATGATTAATTGGAGGCGTTTTATTGATACCATTACCCAATCCGAAGCGTGATCTTGACAAGTGCGAGTGGCAGACTCAATGCGTAGAATTACCGAAATCCCCGTAAAAGAACGTTATTTTATATCAGAAAATGTTCCAACTTATTGTTTGAGTACCACTTTCCATAATTAAAGTTGACTTATGTCATATAAGCAATGTAAAATATGAATTATATGTAAAACATGGGAGATTTCGGTACCCGCTCTGCGTAACTTACTGAAATCCCCGTAATAAATCGCTATTTTTTGACAGAAAGTAAGTATATCAGGGTAGAGAACAAGGGCATAGCAATAATAACATGTTATAAAATATATAAAAACACATAATGCAAATATAAATAATTGTTTAATTTAATAGAACAGTTTCTAAATTAATACTCTTGCTAATATACAATTACACCCACACACGCTATGTATTTTAAGCTTTGAGCGTAAATCGGTTGAACACGCTCTTTATTTCTATTTGAGATACGATAGCTTCAAGCTCAACATTCGGCAAGCATGGTTTCAAAACTTAATTCCGTTTCCCTATAATTTTTCAATTTGGCCAATTCATTGTTAGACGTTAATTCATTCTTATCTTCTCGCGGGAAATGTCTAAAACACTTAATTGGCTGTTTATAAAGGTCAAGAATGGTGAGAACCTGGGATAGACGGTTCCACAGGAAAAAAAACATTGCAAATTAATATGTTTTTTTTTTAGACATCCCATGACGATCGGCCTGTGGTCGTATTTGTAATATTACTGACAAACTTTGATTTTCATTTCTATTTTTTGGTTATATTTTCGACAAAGTTAATAATTCAGTAGGTCATAAAATTCATCGCATTACAACAAAGTATGCAAATTAAAATAATTAAGCCGTCCATTTAACACCTTTACATGCATCGAATAGTATGATTGAGAGTAGTATGCTTATTTCAAAATCGATTTTGTCACAAGGGAAATCTTTTGCTTTGATTATCGTGACGCTCCTTACTTAAAATAAGTCCGGTTTTAGTATTATGCAGGGCTTCCTTTTTTTCTAGAAATCTGAGGCTTTCGCCTTTTCGCGGTGGAAGATTACTGAAACTGTGCTTACATATATATTCAATCATAAGGCGTGGGCAGATCCAGATTTGTGAACAATTGCGGCTCCTTTTTTGGTTGGCAAAGTCTGCTTGGGGATGGTTCAGTGCGATTAAGGTTCAGTGATTGAAATGATTTAAGGTTGCCTAGAGGAGGTTTGATTAGGTTGTAGAGGGGGTTTCGGAAGTCGCCATAAGTAATATTGATGACATCAGGTGTTCCGGGTTCCGGGTCGAACGACATTTTTCTCGGCTAGGCATTTCGCCGTTTTTGTACAGGATGCGGCGAAGGGCTAAGTAATTTTCATCACTGCTTTTTCATTCCCTTAAGATTACGAATTGCGAGAGAATATCTGCGGTTACTGTTATCTATATTTAAGTTTGAATTCTTTATTTGTTAATCTGAGTCAATAGATCAAAACTGATCCTTAATTTGACTAAATATGATCTGTAAATAAAAGGGTCTCGGTCCTTTAAACATAATATATGTTCTATACGTGCTTAATTTATAAGTTTACCAAACAGCGCGACTTTTTAGCTTGGATTTACCGCGCGCTAGCGTTATTATACGATTGTAAAGATCAAATTGTTTTAGCTACTACTTCCTGAGTTACTACCTTTAAGTTATAGATTATATGAATTAATAGATCTTGTTGAAGGAGTGTCTGAAAATAATAATACCACAAAGATTCGTAGCCCTAATGGAAACTAATTGGACGCTGTATTTGACGCTTTATTCGCTTAAGTAGCTAACTAGCGTAATTGGAAGAACATATTGAATTTCCAAGAGCTTTTTATTATATTTTTACCAGAACGTCTATTACTTAGATGTTCTGTTCTTATATGTAACAAGTATGTGAACAATATTTTTTTGTATCATTTAAAACTGCTGTTCCTCTTTGTTCCCTACATAATATACTTCTACAAAATCATGTTATTTAGTTTTATATTAACAATTTGTTTAAACTATTTGGTTTCGTATGAGCGAACATTCATGCACAAATATTGTGCCCTTCTTATAAAACGTTTTACATTATATCTCGCAGGATTCGATGACCAGTACGCGGTCAGCCTGTCTACAAACACGCTGACATGAATCATGCATCAATCTGTTGTTGGCAACATATGGACCAAGTGTACATGGGGAATGTTATTGCAGAGTCAAGACCATTTAATTCAGCTCTGTATAAACAATTGAACGCGTAATATTCGTGGAAGTGTTCAGTGGTTACGGACATAATAAGGGTACTTTTAGAGATTGTTTGGAGTTCAACGATCTGGTATAAAGGTATTTATTCTTACCAAAAGAAATAATACTTAATAAAACTTGTAGTGCAGTTTTAAAAAGGAATAATGTTATTCAGGAATATGCAATACACTTAATTTAAATATGATGTGTCTGAAATCTGAATCGATACAGATATACATATGATAAAATTATATAATCTCGGCGTTTTTATATACTTAAACATATTTCTAAGATAGCTTTATACCATCATGCCAACACAATTATTGTATAAGAGTGCTGGTTCGTGTCCTCTGCGATAAACTGTCACTGCGCCTTACTGTTAGTTCCAATATACCTCGCCGTGATATCGGCTGCATATAGGTCTTGCTCATGTTGAACGTTTCCAGTTGTATAAGTTTATCACAGAATGACAGATAACTTGGTAATATAACATTGAATTAGTTTTGTTGGACGTTAATCTTAAAAATAATATATTCAATAATGAAATCGGTTTGCCACTGTGATAAAAAGGGCCGCTTTATGATTAAAGTGGAAAATCCATCTTCGACACTATTTGCCGCTAGTCAATATTGTGGATTAAATAGACAGTACGAATTATTCGACAGAAATCTTGTAAACATTGATTAAAATCAACACAAAAATCAGAGATAAATATTAATTGAAAGGTCAGTTTTTACAAGTATAATAATTGTTTAATAATATGAGCTGTTTTATTTTATTTTGCATTGTAAAAAGATACCATTAGATGCGTACATAAATTAATACACCAGAAATATGTTGAAGGGGGAGGGCTTATACTTGAGTTACTGTGGTCGTATATCTTTTAAAAAAAATCATAACCAACTGGCTCTCATCGTTCATAAAAGTTTGTGCTTTAAACTTTATTACGCATTTCGTTCAATTTTCATAAAACGTGTCTCTCTTTGTATTCAAAAGAAAGAGTGCCGTATGTGTTGCAATCAAATTGGTCGCACGACAAAATACTGGAATATTTAATACGACATGCAAAAAATTATGACGACTCTTGATTCCGTTTTTTTTTAAATTAAACTTGTTTGTCTGTTCATGAACGCAATTCTATAAAATTAATTAGAACAACTATATAATTATTTTTATCGTTTTTGCTGTTGGTGTTAAAGATGATGATGTATTGTTCATGATAGTTTGGCAATATTACAATAAAAAAAAAACAACAACATCGATTCCATACAAACAAACAAAATAACAATCCTGACTTAGGGCACATCTTAATATAAGTCCGATTACAGATAATCATTAGTCGACATTGAAAAATAATAACTCGTTTGTAACGCTTTCATTGCTATTTTACCCTAAACGTGTATAACTGACATAACGTTAAAAAAGCCGTCAAATGTAAAACCTTGCCTTGTGTAATGGTAACGCGTAAGCTTTTAAATCTAGAGCTCACATTTTTTCAATTTTATCTATTGTCTTTTTATTATATTTATTTAAAACTATTCCAAATATTAAAGTTTTGTTAGTAAATTCATTAAAAAAAAATTACAAATACGAACATGTGAACAAGTCCATTTATTAAGGATGTATTCAATTGTGCTCTACTTTGTAATTAAATTGCTAGATATTGTTTTGAAGTGTCCGGAAAACGTTTTATGTATTGTCCTAGGTGGTTATTTAGAGATCATAGATTCCAGTAGAGGACCGCAATTCAAAAGGGGTTAGATGTCCTTGAAGTGATATTTATGTTGCCTTACAATACTGGACACGAATGATGAAATATAAATCGAGACGTTATTACATTTTATATAAATATAAAATGGCACGACTAGCATATAGCAAACATAATGCAAATATTAAATGCTGTCTGGCCTTACACTATCACACGAGTCGGAGGGTGAAATAAAGAGACTAGCATTGAAGACAGGTTCAAACAAACACAGGACCATGGCCATAAAGTATGGATCAAGTGATCTCCGAGAAACACGTTACATTCAACGAAAAAGAAAACTATTATTTAAAGTAAAGATTTTCACAGACAAAACAACAGGCGTGAGAAAGAAATATATACAACAAATAGTATTAACTGGAAAATATCAATGGAATTGAAAACAAATAAAGTACAGGAGCCGTATTCACCAATGTACGTAAGTCTCAAATCTTAGACTCAGCTCAAGATTCTGACTCAGACTCAGACTCAGCCTTACAAAACTTAATTCACGAATCATAAAATGGTAAGTTTTAGACTCAGACTCAGTAAGATTAGTCTCAAATGCTAAGTCTACAATGTTTAGACTTACGATATAAAATCATGACGTAACGTCGTTTGAGCGTTTACTTTACAAATGGCCGCCGCAGGCGCTACTTGCGTACTAATAATAATATAATTGAAATAGTGTTTCTAGATCGTACAAACCCTTTGGAGATTTATAGGATATTGAACTTAACAAACGGTATCGTTTTACCCGCCCGGGAATCGTATTTATTTGCAATATTTGCAAGGAATAGTTGAGCCTCAATACGATGCGGAGCCTGCCAGTTCCGGTCGCCCTTGCTGTGTGTATACTTTCCCGGTACGTGGCAAGTTGTGATCTCCAACTAAAAGTGGGAGATAGCACTGGCCTGTCACAGGCAACATTTAGCCGTGTCTGTGCACAGGTCAGTGACATTTTGACAGCTAGAGTGTTGTTTTGTCAAATTTCCAGCTGGTATTGACGCCGTTCGTGCGAAACAAGAACTTGGTGCGATCGCTGATACGTGAGTATATATGCGATGTGTGCATTTTGCAAGTGTTCTCATTCATTGTAAACAACTGTCAAATTCATAATTCTCCGCGTTTGTTTGTTGTCTTTGTGAAAATAATCTCCAAACTTAATGAACGTGAACATGCACTAATTTTATGGATAATACTTGTTGTTTGAATGAAAAAGTAATAATATATTTTCATGTACCATTAACTATAGACAGTAATTGGTTGTTTTTTAAATAAGGGAATTCATTTTAAATTGTTTACAAGACATTAATTTCGCATAAATTTTGATTTCATTACTATTACAAATCTATTTATAGATGTAGCAATTAACCTATAAATATATATATATGCCTCATATGGACACACTGCCCTGGCGCAGTTGATAGCGCGTCGGTGCTTGTAAATTTACTTCACAGACTACTTGGTGGTTCGAAATAACATTTTGTGACTTTTTTTCCCAAAAATATTTTCAATATTATGCCGATTATTTAATTATATTTTTGATTCTTGGTCTTTAATGTAATGGAAATTAAAAATTTATTTCAATGTTAATTGATACTTATTTTAAAAAAGCGCTATAAATAATGTGTATATAATACACCCTGTTAAAAAGATAAAGGGTACACCTGAATCCATATGTGTATCTGTTTGTCTGTCTGTCTTTTTTGTAATTGAGTTGCAATACAAAATGTATTTTTAATACAAATGATGTACAATATGCATACAACTGTTTGATATGACAAAAGTAGTGAACCTCGATAATCCTGGTGAAAAGCGTATTTGTTAGTTTAACAGTTATAAATGGCGAGGCAGCTTGTACAATTCTAAGCAAGTAAAGCCAGTATCGAAATCGATTGGTCCAAATAGCTTATGTGATCCTATACCTTCATAGTATTATCAAGTAACTAACACAATCATGTTCGGGCTAACCGACAGTAATAAATTTAAAGGTTAAAACGACTATTATCATAACAGAAAATTATTATTTTAGAAGACGTACAATTACATAAAAGTGTATGTGTGTAACTAATATAACAAAACGCGCAAAGAGTTGTATGGTTGATCGATAATTGGAAACTTTGCAATATTGACATTGTCGTAAAAAAATGTGAGTGTAACTAAAACATGCTAATAATTAAAGACAATCTAAATTGTATTAGTATTTTAGCGTTTTAGAGGAAATAGAACTCTCCATTTGATTCAGATATCATTCAAGTAAAACACGCGTACCTGTCAGTTCTCATTTGACAATATGTCATAATCATTACATCCATCCCGTGGATGTCAATGATTTTGCTGTGCAGATCCAATAGGATGAAAGGGACGGATGGACTGATCATGAAAGGTTGGCAAATGTAAGGCGACAATCTGAAGCACTGCAATTAGTGATATATCTTTTGACATATGTATGTTTTTTCATGGGTACATTGATGTTATTGTAAAAAATTCAAGAGTAGAAGATTGAATAAACAGTTTGAACACAATGCCATGGTCATCAAATCTGATGACAACTGACAAATACGTTTAATGGTTGTATGGTATTTAGTGCATTAGATATTGTTTTCCAGAACCGAGATAACTATACCCGATTAGAACCACCCCTACTCATGTTAATGTTACTACATAGTACTGTATTACAGTGTAATACCAAACAATTAAACGGCAATGACAGGTATTAATTGACCGGGTTTTTGTGCGCAACATCTGAATTAAATCAACAAGGCGTGTAACAACCTTTTCAGTTAAACTATTTTAAAAATTCATGGAATTGTTTTGTGGAGCCAACAAAACATTTGATGAGTTCACAAACAAAGTCGGAGGAATTTTTTGGGTCCAAGCCAATATAAATGTTTTGTGATGTTCGATACAAAACCATAGTTTTGCGAGTATGTTATTTAACTTTATACTGTCAAAAACAAAATAATCATTGAAAGGCTAGAAAATGAAGATCTTTATGATAAATATGTTTACCTTTTGTGCCTAATAAGAAAACTGACTAAACATTTCGGTTAGAAGACAATACATGACTGTGATTAACAGCGGTTTTCACAAAAGCACTTGATTAATAAAGCAATGTATTTACCACTGTGAAGCCCGTTTTTGAGGAATATCGTTAGAAATTGCCTCTACAATACTCCGCTTCACTGACACTTTTACTCCGCTGACCGGTCGTATCCTTGTTACGGCGATCTGTGGACAATAATGCTTAAACTGGATCGTTAGCCTGGGTTTGTGAGATTCCAGAGACAACTGTTGAATGTGACTGAACAACTCCGGAAATCTACGAATCTGTCAGTAATTACGCGTCGATGTGTCAATTACGATGAAAATAAGAATTAATTGTCACACGGATACATACAAACCTAAGCTTATCTAATAGTCCTAGTTGCTAACAGCTTAATCTTTTTGGCAGAAATGTCGCGAAATTGAATCGGTGTATTATTATTTCGGTTGTACATAAATTAAACAAATTATATATTAAACATATATTTATAATTTCAACTGCATTTTAATTCAACGGTTAAAAAGTTGCTATGATTATTTTGGTAAAAATATCAACTGTCTGTTGCACTAAGTAGATATATTTGAATAGTGTACAGTGTATATCTAAGTCGCGTTTGCCAACATCTGCAAATACTTTTAATATTATAGAATTTTGTACAATGTGCGCTGAAATGTTTTTACATTTCCGTCAACTTTGAGTATTTTATTTGGCTTATTCCGACTCTACTATAAATCGGTGGGCTTAAATTATAAAAAAAAATAAAAAAAAATAAACGATACAGAATTCAGAACTTGAATTTGTATTTTGCATTTTAATATAAGAATATGAGTTCTATGTAAACACGCGTCGCCAAACAAATCTATGCGTCTTGTCGAATATCGCCTGTTTGGTTTTCTTGGCCCATGGCTCGAACATGCGTTGAACGTAATATTAAAAAATGGCTACTAATTGCTACAATTAGAAATAGGTACAAGTCCTAATGGACGTAAAGTAGAACCTGTTTTCAATTAGCGAATGTGTTTCTCGGGGAACAATTGGCTTTCTATAACTAAGTAATTTGCTCTACATTACAAGTGGTCAGTTTGTATTACAAACAATTGAGATCTGGCGCTGCAAATACTCCAGACTTAATGACTGCCTGTGTGTACGGTACGGTATCTTAGACTCAGCTTACAGATATATGGTTTGATGTTTGCAGCGATCTAAAAAACAATTATATTAATTTATCTCAAGTATTTAAATTGTGCAATATAAAATAATTGGTATATATGCATGTATGCATCATTTTTGTTGGTAAAAAAATCCGAGTTGCAATAACGTATTCCTTATTAAAAACCAACAAGACGATACGAAATGTCCTTAATTATGTTAATAACATGTTACGAATCAATACAATATACTGGTGGAAATTTTTTTTATCGGTATTTTAACTTTTTGCTTTATCGGGTTTTTACACGCCATGTTAATAACACTTGAACTCTACTTTCAGTTTCTTCTGCCATACTTTGGTGATGACCTAACAGCCCGCAATTGTTGACTGAGGGTATAGTCAACGGAGTGTCGGCATCATTAGGTATCTAACAGAACAGCTAAACAAAAAATATGTTTATACCAGCTTTGCAGAGAATCGACGAATTCGACCATGGCTTCAAACAGCTCAGCTTCTATATTCAACGATTATAACTTACCCGGTGACAACAGTACTATTACTGGTTCCGACAAATATCATTTCCACAGTGACTTGATACGACGTAAAAAATCGGCGGATTTCTTATCCGTCCTCCTGCCGTCGTTCATCTACACAGCAGTTCTCGTGCTCATTGGAATGCCTGGAAACTCATTGTTGTTATAGTATATCTGTTCAAAATGGCAAAAACGACATCTCGACACTTTATCATATCGTTGGCTGTTTGTGACTTTATAAACTGTGTGTTCGGAATGCCAGTAGAACTGTGGTTGTTGACACATTTCTATAACTTCGATTACCCGATCCTGTGCAAACTGTCTAGGTTTTCGACGTTTACTATGAAC
Organism: Dreissena rostriformis; assembly: GCA_007657795.1. Classification (NCBI taxonomy): domain Eukaryota; kingdom Metazoa; phylum Mollusca; class Bivalvia; order Myida; family Dreissenidae; genus Dreissena; species Dreissena rostriformis. Next base: position 21,065 of record VMBQ01004841.1, read on the forward strand.
AACGCCTCGACATGTGTCCTGATTGGCATTGCTATAGACCGCTTTCGGCGCGTATGCATGCCATTACGTCCAAAAAAGACGGTGAAACATTCCAAGATAATGTGCATTACATTCGCGGTAATTTCCTTCATACTCGATGTGCCCGCATTGTTTATATACAGTACCCACAGTATTACTTTACCAACAGACGTCACTTGAACGATTATGAAAATTGAACTAAAAACATGTTCCGTTGTTTCTACAGCCGGGTCCACAGTCCCCTTAGTGTTCAGCTCGTATCTCTNTACCCGCATTGTTCATATTTAATACCAGAACCATTCCTCTACCAACAAAAGTCAATGGAACGTCTATGTACATTTAACTAAAACATGTTCCGTTGTTTCTACAGCCGGGACCACAGTCCCCTTAGTGGTTAGCACGTATCTCTTTGCCATCATTATCCTTATGATATTATCACTGACAATCATGTACGCTCTCATCGGACGGGTAGTTTGTTCCACCAGACAACCTTCCAGATCAAAAACAAATGAACATGGCGGCTACAGACATTCTATTGTTGTAGACAATATAGCATTAGACCGCTCGAGGTTTCCAACTCGTTGTCTGCGATCTTTTTCTCAATACTCCCCAAACCTCTCCACCAGACAATAATCCCCGAGAAAAGCTTCGCCATTGCACGAGATTATCGAGCCGCTGGCCTCGGCCAATCGGTCTCACACTGATACTATTTAAAGTAACACTATTGTTCGTGTTGTCATTCGTTCCGTATTTAGCCTTGAGCTCGATACGGTATATCTCGCCAGAGAAGATTGAAAACATGTCGACATCTGGAATGATGATGTATCATTTTGCATTGCGTTCGTATCTACTGAACAGTGCTGTCAATCCACTCATTTATTGCTTTCTTAACAGAAAGTGAAGAGAGACAGTTCAGCTTTTCTTCAAGTCTGTGTTGTGTAGGTGTTGCAGGAAGAAAAAATTGATAATTAATAAGTTGGTGACCTGTCTTATCCCGTGAATATACTACAACATAATTGAAATGTCCAATCGTTAAATCATTCTTCAGGCAGGTGTGCTATTCTATAATACAATCCAGGATCAGAGAGTTCGTGCTTGTTAAGTTGTTGATCCCATTATAAAATGTGTGTTCTCTTCTAAAACTATTTGCGTGTATGTATATAACAGTAAAAACTATTCGCTCAATGCAGAATTTATTGAAACTGTAAAGCTTACAGACATTCTGATGAAACATTCCATTAAGAAAAGATCTTTTGCAGATATACATGTATTTTGCAATATACTGTGCAAGATTAAGTATGTGTTTTCAATCAATATTTTATAGTCACACATTTATGAAAGATACTTTGATAAAATGCCTGTGTTTTTTTTAATGTTTCAAATCAAAGAAACTGTTCTATCAAATGTTAACCCATACTATGTATTTTTTAACAGGCGGCTTAATGGAAAGTTAAACAATAAACGCTTGTTTGAAAACGACCATTAACCACAATGATAAAATGATGTGTTGTTGTTGTGAAATATGAATAAAAACGTTAAATGTCATGTTAAGTGTGCAATATATTTTGTCCGTGTATTGATTTGATTGTCATATTACGATCTATTATATATTGATCGCAAAGTCGTACTTGCAATTGTTCCGTTGACAAAAATGACTCTAACTTACATGGTGGATACTCTTTGAACGATTCTAAACTGTGGTTCAATGTTCTATGAATGTTTTGTTATTCATATATGGCATATGATACACTCGTTATCATGACTTGTCAGATTTGACAGAAATATTTCAGTTAAAAACCTTATTATAGAATCGTAAGTGCCCGTCTGAAAAGCCAGTATTGATCTTAAACATACTCTATTCACAGTTATGTACTAGTAATGCATTATGTGCAATTTAATAACGGAACTCTTGATTTTTAATGAACATATAACCTTTCGTTGAGTCATAGTTACATTTTGCTAACGAGCCCATCGTGGCCTGACGGTCCATGTTCTCCTTTCACCTGGTGTAGGCAGGGCTCAGTGTCACGTAAACAAAGCCGCGTGAGAGCCCCGTGGATTCATGAGGCGAGTGTATTCAAAACGAGCTCGTTGGACGAATGAAAATCTGCGCATAAATTGCCTACATGTAAGAGTTGTAACAACTAAAGAAATAAAAATTCCGAGTAAATGTTCTTTACGACGTTTGATGTTTGTTTCATGACACCTCGTATGATTTAAAATCGGAAGACGCGCTGCTTCAAGAGGTTATTAACGACCAAAGAACTAATTAACCAAGTAGTTCATCTTTGATTAGTTGCTCTTTTATAATTGTACACGATCTTCATCAAGTAAAACAATCGGTAAACATATATATAGAACTGGTTCCCTGCGTTTCGCACGCTTATGTATGTTCTTGTTTTTTTTTTGGTTGTTTCCAAATACATGTCGCTAATCTCATATGAATGGATAATATTATAAAATAAAGCTACACAATGGTTTGATCTTGTTTAATTTATATTCCTAACAATTTCAAGATTAAAATCTCTGCGCACCTTAGTCTTGTTTTATTAATTGACTCAGTTCTGNCACGATCTTCATCAAGTAAAAGAATCGGTAAACATATATATATATAACTGGTTCCCTGCGTTTCGCATGCTTATGGTTGTTCTTGTTTTTTTGTGTTTTTTTTTGGTTGTTTCCAAATACATGTCGCTAATCTCATATGAATGGATAATATTATAAAATAAAGCTACACAATGATTTGATTGTTTATTTTATATTCCGAACAATTTCGAGATGGAAATCTCTGCGAACATTAGTGTTTTTTTATTAATTGACTCCGTTCTGTATGGTTATTATCACGAATGATCAATTATATGCGCATATTTGTGGGTTAATGATGAAATAAAGAACACAATTGCACACAATTCTTGATAGTTTATAAAGTTTTATTAACATGCTAATATCAAATCATTGTTGAAAATTACACTTATTATGGGAAAGTTCTTGACAATCGATGAATGTTTTTTTGAAAAATCCCCATTTGGCGAAACTGAAAACAAAGCTTTAAAGCCATTAAATAATATGATTGACAATAAATAGTTATCTTTTCCTAAATGAATACGCAAAAAGGCTATTAAAAGCTCCAAATTTCCAAAACAAAAGTTGTTTGAATGAACGTATCAAATACTTGGTTGGTAATACATTGTTTCCACCCGTGGACAATATCAGCGACAACTATCTCGAATGTTCACTGTTTCACAGTAACACCTTTTTCCTAGTTCCAGTTAAATTATTTGTTTAATTTTAACAGTGGAAACAACATGAAAACGAGAAAATTACTTGATCTCGGTAAATGATAGATTTTTTATTCACTCAGAAATATTCAATATTTTCAACCGAAACAATCAAATAATGTATATTATCGTTAATACATGCCAGTATTTGTCTCATAATTTCCGATTTTATTACATCCTTCATTGAAGCCATGTTCGGCGCTAACGGTATGTATGTTTAAGTATGTTTTGTTATGCACAATTAAAATTACGCTTTGCTATGCAGACACATTTCATTTGTATCGGTAAAATAAGAGTTTCTATTTGATAGTGTCATTGTTGCTATGTACATAAAATAAATCTATTTCATGTAATTGATTTGTGCAAGCTGTAATTTGTGTTTGATCAGAAGGAATGATTCATCACACCCGATGAAAGAAACTTCGAGAAATAAGTGCCTACGAAGTATTGACAAAGAAATTAAGTCATTATTCAAAGATCAAAATGAAAATCATTTTAAAAACCCTTCGTAATTCAGAATGTGCCTGAGTAATAATATTCGAGCCATGATTGTTTTCCTACACCCAGTCTATGCAACAGAGAACAGTGCAACCAGTCATTTGTATTTTATTAATCTATGATTTCTGTCAAACCAATAATAATGAACCACTCTAGTAGTGCAACGTGACTATTGGGTCTTTTCGTAATTAAAAAGTTGTCTCCCATTCGGGTAGGTTTCACGAGTATCCCGGGTAAAAAGCGGTCCGTCTAAAATGCGTATATNCCTATAATAATGAACCAATCTAGTAGTGCAACGTGACTATTATAGTTATTGAGCATATGCTTTATTTAGGTCAAAGGATTTGAACGAATTAAGGATCTTGTTATGCTTACTGTTTTGTCATTTATTAATATGTATCTCACGGTGGACATGTGTCTCTAATTATTGTGTTCAGTACATCCTATTGAATAAACAGGATATATGTGTATGTGTTGCTATAGAACGTTATTTCATGTCACATTTTTTATGCCTATACAACGCCGGACTAACACATAACAATAGTTGACGTCTTGACGACAGTTTGCAAAGTTTGGGCTTCAAAAATCTGTCTTATAATTTATCTAATTCAAATAAATATTTAGTTACATCTTAAGGTAGGTGCACGTTTTGACATATTTCTTATCGGAGAATAAAACCGGAGTGTTTTTGTTTTATTTTAACGGAGTTTTCAGACTGGGTTGATGCTTAAAATACCGACTATGTATTTAATGGTTATCCTATCAATTAAGTGGCAACCCGTTCGAAGAATAAAAATGGGGCTAAATTCTAGTGAATAAATATTTGGATTTTGCCTTCTTCGAAAAGCGCAATAAATATGTAATCTGCACCAATTTTCAAGTGCAGCAACTGAGCGAGTAAACGTGCCGTTTGATGGTTTCTGTGTCTTCTGATATGCGTTTTAGTGTCGGGTTTGTTAAAAAAAGCCTTTATACATCAGGCGTCGCGGCATCCCGATCGAAATCGTCTTAAAACAATCCAGTCAGCTGCACTTTCAACGTGATTTTGGAAATAGATTACTTGTCGACTTTTCAGCCTTAAATCGGAAAAATCAAACTTAAAAACAAAAACAATAAACGTTAAATAAATGACGATTATGTGGGCGTAAAACAAAAATGAAGAAAAAATTTAAAACAAATTTTGACAATTGTAATTACATATACTTTACAAATTGGAAAACGTTAAAAATATTCAAAGAAAGCAAAGTTTAGCCGACCTACCCTGATTTTTCGACGATGTAACTGGAAATAAATGAGTTTTTTTTAATAAATCGAACTAAACCGGCTTAGAGTAGAACCGTCGGCAAAACAGTAATAATTTTAAAACAGACAGAAATATAAACGTGTGTCATGTTAATTCGTTTTCTTGCAAACATTAGAGCGTTTCCGTGGAAAAACGCCATGATATATCAGAATAATACCACGACTAGAAAACATCTTTTAATGAAGGCTTGTGTTATGTGCTTAACCATCAAAATTTTCGAACATAAATGAAGCTTAATGTGTGCTTCGTCGTTGGTGTTTATTACACGAGAATCTAGAAATAATCATGTTAAAGGAAATATTTTGAACCGGAAGCCCATAAAACTCCGGTTACAGAAAAACTATGTGATGTCGATCAATAACTTTACTTAAAAAGGCTGATTGTCATTTAATCTGGAAAAAAGTCAATTGATGAGTACATCTGGAGTACGACAAGATGTGGAATAGAGACTGATTTAAGCCATATCGTTATGCCGTGTTTGCAGCAAGATGTGGTATGGAGACTGATTTATGACATATCGTTCTGGCGTATTTGCAGCAAGATGTTGAATAGAGACTGATTTAAGCCATATCGTTCTGGCGTGTTTGCAGCAAGATGTGGTATGGAGACTGATTTAAGACATATCGTTCTGGCGTATTTGCAGCAAGATGTGGTATAGAGATTGATTGAAGCCATATCGTTATGACGTGTTTGCAGCAAGACGTGGTATAGAGACTGATTTAAGCCATGTCATTCTGGCGTGTTTGCAGCAAGATGTGGTATGGAGACTGATTAAAGACATATCGTTCTGGCGTGTTTGCAGCAAGATGTGGTATGGAGACTGATTTAAGCCATATCGTTCTGGCGTGTTTGCAGCAAGATGTGGTATGGAGACTGATTTAAGACATATCGTTCTGGCGTGTTTGCAGCAAGATGTGGTATAGAGACTGATTTAAGCCATATCGTTCTGGCGTGTTTGCAGCAAGATGTGGAATAGAGACTGATTTAAGCCATGTCGTTCTGGTGTGTTTGCAGCAAGATGTGGAATAGAGACTGATTTAAGCCAAATCGTGCTGGTGTGTTTGCAGCAACATGTTGTATTGAGACTGATTTAAGCCATATCGTTCTGGTGTGTGTGCAGCAGGATGTGGCATATAGACTGATTTAAGCCATATCGTTCTGGCGTGTTTGTAGCAAGATGTGGAATAGAGACTGAATTTAGCCATATCGTTCTGGCGTGTTTGCATCAAGATGTGAAATAAAGACTGATTTAAGCCATATCGTTCTGGCGTGTTTGCAGCAAGATGTGGTATAGAGACTGATCGAAGCCATATCGTTCTGGCGTGTTTGCTGGAATGAATGGCGCCATCGAACGGACACACCGCATCAGGGTCTGGAAGAGATGGTCATGTAGGTGATCAATGTTTTTATTCCAGCACTCGATAGTCGCATGTACAGTCGATACTGTTAAACAGTCATATTATAAAATGCTTAAATGGAGATGAAATAGAATTAGGTTGCAACTGAATGTTACAATGGGCTGTAAGCACACTCCACCTGGAGACCCGAAAGGGGGTACCCATCCGCCCATGGAGAACGGGAAAGGACCGCAATTCAAAAAGGTGTAGATGCCTATGAAAGAATAATAACGTAGTCTTACCGTATCGGACAGAAATGATAAAATATTAATCAGAAATATTATATAATCTTATATAAATATCACATGGCACGACTAGCATATAGCAAACATAATGAAAAAACTAAATGCGATGTGGCCTTACACTATCAAACAAGTAGGACGGAAAAATAGCGGCTGGAATTAAAGACAAGTTCATAGAAAATTATGACCATGGCCATCAAACATCGATCAAGTGATCTCCAAGAAACACGTAGCATACAAAGAAAAAGAAATTTATTATACAAAGTAAAGATTTGCACAGACAAAACAACAGGCGGGAGAAAGCAATATATACAACAAATAGTGTTGACTGAAAAATATCAATTGGATTGAAAAAAATAAAGTACAGGCACTGATGAAGGCTTTGAGCCTACCTGCAACCTTAAACTGACAAGTGACGATAAACAAAACTGTCGATTCCTGGACAATTTACGTTTCAAAAGTCAGATATATAAACGATCTGGATCGGCAGAAAATTTGTTGCCTAAATCAATCTTTGGTACATTGCATGACATTTTGGACTCCTTCCAATATGGACTTTTACATTCAAATTGGCAACTGCCAGAGAAAATGATTAAACTAGTACATGGTCATCGGAGACCCACCACGACAAATACAGTCATTTAGCCTACTCACGAAAGATTTTCAGAAGATGCTCATTTTCTCGGTATGGCCGACACCATATTGGATTTCGTGAAAGGAGATTACATAAATACTCCAGAGTTTAGAGTTATGAGTTTACTCCAATGCTCAATGAGTTAAGAGTTAACTCCAATGCTCAATGAGTTAAGAGTTTACTTCAATGCTCAATGAGTTAAAAATTTACTCCAATGCTCTATTAGTTAAGAGTTTACTCCAATGCTCAATTAGTTAAGAGTTTACTCCAATGCTCAGTTAGTTAAGAGTTTACTCCAATGCTCAATTAGTTTAGAGTTTACTCCAATCATCAATTAGTTAAGGGTTTACTCCAATCCTCAATTAAGCAATGCTTATTTTTACACCAAAGCGCTGTCATTGCCTAACGAAATATAATGCTCTAGAAAACCAAGATAAAACTGTTTGATATGACATAAGTAGTAAACATCATTAATCCTGGTGAAAAGCGTATTTGTTACTTTAACAGTAATTAATGGCGAGGCAGAAGCCTTCGTTGAATTCTGAGCAATTATAGCCAATATCGATTTCGATTGGTCCAAATAGCGTATGTGATCCGAAACCTTCATAGTATTATCCAGTTACTAACAAAATAATGTTTCGGGTTAACCGATAGTAATACATTTAAAGCATTAAACATTTTTTGTTTTTAAACAAGTATTTTCATAACAGAAAATTATTATTTTAGACGACGAACACTGACACAAAAGTGTATGTGTGCATAAAATAGAACAAAATTCGCAAAGAGTCAAATGGTTGACCGATAATTGGAAACTTTGCAATATTGACATTGTCTTAAAAATATTAGTGTAAAATAAACATGCTAATAATTAAAGACAATCTTCATTGTATTGGTATTTAAGCGTTTCAGAGGAAATATAACTCTCTATTTGATTTAAAAATAATACAAGTAAAACACGCGTATCTGTCAGTTCTCATTTGCAAATATGTCATTCTCAGTTCATCAGTTACGTGGATATTAATGATCTGTTTCTGCTAATCCAATAGAAGTTACGGAACGGATGGGTTGATAATGAAAGATTGGCAAATGTCAGGCGACAATCTGAAGGACTGCAATTAGTAATATAACTTCCATACGTATGTTTTTCATGGGTACATTGATGTCATAATAAAAAATACAAGAGAATGAGATTGAATAAATCTGATGAGAACTGACAAATACGTTTGATGGTTGTATGATATTTTATGTATGTGATATTGTTTCCCAGAACCGAGATAAATATACCCGATTAAAACCACCCCTAATCATGTTAATGTTACTATATAGTTCTGTATTACAGTATAATGCCAAACAATTAAACGGCAATGACATGTATCAATTGACCGGGTTTTTGTGTGCAACATTTGAATTCAATCGACAAGGCGTGTTACAACCTTTTCACTTTAACTATTTTAAAATTCATGGAATAGTTTTGTTGAACCAACAATACATTAGAGGAGTTCACAAACAAAGTTGGAGGAATTGGTTGGGTCCGAGACAATATTAATGTTTTGTGATGTGTGATACACTACGATAGTTTTGCGAGTATTTNTGTGAATATATCAAAGATTACATCGCACTTTTACATTTCATGTCACGGTCAACTTTGAGCAAGTGTGTATATACGTCTTATACATATGTTTACGCTCGCTACAAGAGTTTTGAATCACCGAACTAATGTTACAATGGATTGGCGACGATAAATATATAACACCGAGAGATTAAAATTAATATGATCGAATGCAAGAATACATCCGTAATAATACACGGTCGATAGACAAAACGGATTTCGATTCATTAATTAACAAATATAATAATTAAACCGTAGCATGTGTTTTTAATTTAAAAATTACTGGTAGTTGCCTGATTGATACCTTTATTTCCATTTCCATATTGAACATACGGAAATTGACTCTTCCACAATGGAACCTTGAGGGAATTGTGTCAGGTTTGCAGAATTTTGTATGCATTGCATAACCGTTTCTCGTTCGAAGTTCAACAGATACTTATGCAGTCCTGGTCCAAACACTTAAGCGGGTAACTACTATTTTGTCTCAGAAATTAATAGCATTATTGCAAACCAGCGATGACCCCCGAAACAGCAGGCCGGTTTAGATTACAATATCGGATATCGTCAGTAAGGCGCCTTTACGCACGCTGGCATTGTGCTACATAAACATTTGACTAACCAGCGGAGAAGGGGTGGTATTATACGGGAATTAACTAATGTGCAAACATTACATGGATTTTAATGAAAGCAGTTGTTCGAGTGCATTTATATAAGATGTTTTCAATAAAGAATAAATGGAATAATTTTAATGTGTAGAGTTATGGAAAATAGTTTTATATACATGTAAGTATATGAATTAAATACTAAATCTGTACAATTTATTTCTTAACAAATATAACATATAATGACTAAAGTTTGTAAACCATTGCAAACAAATGATTACTGTATTATTGAAACGATCAGCGACCGAAATCATCGGATGTGTCCAGCATATGTCAGTCGCACGTCTATGTTCTATTTGCGCTCGAAATATGTAAATTGATGTTCGTTAGTGCCTCTCTGTATATGAATATAAATATAAATATAAATATAAATATAAATATAAATATAAATATAAATATAAATATAAATATAAATATAAATATAAATATANCATTACTTTACCAACAAAAGTCAATGGAACGATTATGAACGTTGAACTAAAAACATGTTACGTGGTTTCTACAGCCGGGTCCACAGTTCCCTTAGTGTTCAGCTCGTATCTCTTATCCATCAATATCCTTCAGATGTTATCACTGATAGTAATGTACGCTCTCATCGGAAGGGTTCTTTGCTCCAACAGACAAGGTACCGGGTCAAAAGTAAATGAACATGGTGGCTACAGACCTTCTATTGTTGTAGACAATAAAACATTAGATCGCTCGAGGTTTTCAACTCGTTTTCTGCGATTTTTTTCTCGATACTCCCCAAACCTCTCCACCAGACAGAAATCCCCGAGAAAAGCTTTGGCATTGCAAGAGATTATCGAGCCGCCGGCCCCGGCCAATTGCTCTCACACGGATTTGTCCATGCGCAGACATGGCGGAAAAGAAGTCCGAGCGGGCAGAACAACCCTAATATTATTTATAGTAACACTAGTGTTCGTGTTGTCCTTCGTTCCGTATTTAGCTTTGAGCTCGATACGGTATATCTCGCCAGAGAAGATTGAAAATATGTCGACATCTGGATTGATGATGTTTCATGTTGCGTTGCGTTCGTATCTACTAAACAGTGCTGTCAATCCTCTCATTTATTGTGTTCTTAACAAAAAATTTAGAGAGAAAGTTAAGTTATTTTTCAAATCTGTGTTCTGTGGATGTTGCAGGGAGAAATAATTGATAACTTATATGTTGGTGAACTGTCTTAGCCCGTGAATTTATTACAACAAAATGGAAGATTCCAGCATTTCGATCATTCTTCAGACATGTGTGCCCTTCTTTAATAAAATCCAGGATGAAAGAGTTCAGGCTACTTAAGTTGTTAATTCCATTATAAATGTGTGCTCTCTTCTTAAACTATTTGCAAGTATGTATATAACAGTCAAACATATTTGCTCAGTGCAGCATTTATTGAAACTGTAAAACGAACAGAAATTATGATGAAACATTCCATTAAGCAAAGATCTTTTGACGATATACATCATCTTCAATAGAAACATGTATTGTGCAATATACTGTGAAAGTTGAAGTATGTGTTTATAATCAATATTTTGTCAAGTTACACATTCATGAAAAATACTTTGATAACATATCTTTGTTATTTACAATGTTTTACCTCAAGGAAAATGTTCGAACCCGTGTTAACCACTGCTATGTATATTTTACAGATGGCTTTATGGAATGTTAAACAATACACTCATGTTTGATTACGACCATTTACCACAATAATGAAATGTTGTATGGTTGTTGTTAAATATCATAAAAAGTTGAATGCCATGATACGGGACGAGTGTTCGTATGTCATGCATTTCGCAATATATATTTAGTTCGTATATTGATTTGAAAGTCATATAACCATCAATTACGTATTGATTGCAAAGTCAAACTTGCAATTCTTTTATTGGAAAAATGACTCATAACTTACATGGTAGGTAATCTTTGAACGATTCTAAATTGTGTCCCACATATGTTTTATTTTTTAAATAGGACATAGGACATATGATAAACGAGTTATCCTATATTGTCGTGTATGACAGAAATATTTCAGTTACAAACCTTATGATAATATCGTACGTGCCCGTCGGAAAAGCCAGTATTTATCTAAACATGCTCTATTCACAGTCATGTAATGTGATGCATTCTGTGTAATTTAATTACGGAACTCTTGACAACGTTAACATATAACCGTTCGATGAGTCATAGTAATATATTGCTAACGAGCTCATTGCGTCCTGACAGTTCTTGAAATCCTTTCACCTGGTTTAGGCAGGGCTTAGTGTAACTCACGTTGACAAAGCCACGTGCGAGCCCAGCGGATGCATCAGGCGAGCGTAATAAAAACGGGTGCGTTGGCAAAATGAAATGGATTCAATGTGTGTATTAAATGCCTACATGATAGAGTTGTAACAACTGAAGAAATAAACATTCCCAGTAAATGTTCTTTACATCGTTTGATGTTTGTTTCATGACACCTCGTATGATTGAAAATTGAAAGACGTGCTGCTTCAAGAGGTTATTAACGACCAAAGAACTAGTTAACCAAATCCTCATCTTTGATTAGTTACTATATTATAAGTGTACACGATCTGCATCAAGTAAGCGATTCGGAAAGACATATATATCACACAAACAGCACGGGTTTCCTTCCTGCGTTTTTCAGACTTATTCATAATTTTGTTGTTTTGGTCGTTTCCAAATACTTGTAGTTACCTCATATGAATGTATAATGTAACACCAATAAGGCTACAACACGATTTATCCTGGTACAATTAATAATAAGCGTGTTCATATTCCTAACAATTTTAAGAGTGAACTCTCTGTGGACATTAGTCTTGTGTAATGGACTCTGGTCTGTATGGAAATGACCTCGAATGGATATTTCTGTACGCATATTAACGAGTTAATAAGGAAATAAGGGACACAATTGCTAAAAGTTATTGACGGCTTATAAAGCATTATTATTAATCCAATATCAAAACATTGTCCAAAAGTAAAGTTATTATAGGAGTATGTGTATCGTGTATTGTTGTCATGAATGTCACACACAAGTGCTTGTTGTATACTGTATCATGTAATCATTTGCTGCTTTTGTCCTTTCACTTCATTTAAACCGTAGTCTGGACGACCGTTGGGGCACCAAAAGTGATCTAGCAACCACTTCGGACAGTATAAAGGCATCGTTTAGCCTCAACCCTTTCTATTCTGAGATATTATCCTCCCATCGTTCCCATTGTCGGCCTCACTTCGTCCCTCCCTGTACTGTGCCTTGTTGCACTGTCTTTCAAAGCCCTGTTGATCGGCAGACATGTTCATACCAAGTAAGTTTCCGTCTTTTCACAGTCGGTAAATCTTTGGTGTGACCCGATGGCTTTCCCGACTCTGTTTAGGACCTTCTCGTTGGTGATGCGGTCTTTGTAGGAGATGCCGAGCTTTTGAACAGTATGTGTCGTGCCCTTTTCCTCTAATAGGCTGGTTTTATATTGGCGTGTACTGTGCCTTTCGCATTCATCAATCCAAAGCAGCCAGCATGCTGAAAGATGAAACTGCATGAACTTACATTAGATCAATCATGCAATATATATCATTTATTTGTGTACGCTGTCTGTCGATTATATACGTCCTTCACACGTGTATATACCTCAGTGCTTTAGTAAATGAGAATATGCGTTAAAGGTCTACATGGAAACGAATAATTAGTTCTTTCACTGTCAATAATATAAGATGAAACATAGTAACAATTAGCTTAACAAAAGCAGTTTCATTAATAAAATAACAAAACACAATCAAACGACAGAAGACAGTGTTGTAACNTGAAGAAACATCCAACGCAACTGTAAAACAAAATAATACCACACATTGAAAACAGCCTACAATGTATGCTTATGTCCTGGGCTTAACCTTTTGAACTTCTGAACATAAATGGACTCAGTCGTGGGTGAAGATTATACGAGCACCCAAAAATAGTCCTTTTAAAGGAAATAGGGCCATTAAGTGAAGGTTACAGAGAAACTATGTTATACCGATCGATCACATTTCTCAATATGGACGACTGTCATTAAATATCGAGCAAGTCAATTAAAGAGTACATCCGGAGACATGATATTGACTGGTGACTGACTGTCTTTACCGCATGACAAAGAAGTTGTTTCTCAATTCAAAAGAATCAACTTAACGGAGATTGGGTTACACAAGTTTGCTTTCATCACCGTAACTTACGTGAGTCTAGTTACCGTGTGAATATTATATTTCTTCGTTGCGTCTATTTAGCACATATAATCATCCTATACCGGATTTAACATTTTGCATGATTGATCTAATGTAAGTTCATGCAATTACATCTTTCAGCATGATGGCTGCTTTGGATCGATGAATGCGAAAGGCACAATACACGCAAATATAAAACCAGCCTATTAGAGGAAAGGGGCACGACATATACATATACTATTCAAAAGCTCGGCATCTCCTACAAAGACCGCATCACCAAGGAGAAGGTCCTAAACAGAGTCAGGAAAGCCATCGGGTCCTACCAAAGATTTACTGACTGTGCAAAGACGGAAACTTACTTGGTATGAACATGTCTGCCGATCAACAGGTCTTTCAAAGACAGTGCATCAAGGCACAGCACAGGGCCGACAATGGGAACGATGGGAGGATAATATCTCAGAATTGAAAGGGTTGAGGCTAAACGAAGCCTTTATACTGTCCGAAGTGGTTGCTAGATCACTTTTGGTGTCCCAACGGTCGTCCAGACTACGGTTTAAATGAAGTGAAAGGACAAAAGCAGCAAATGATTACATAATACAGTATTCAACAAGCACTTGTGTGTGACATTAATGACAACAATACACGATACACATTCTCCTATTATAACTTTACTTTTGGACAATGTTTTGGTATTGGAATAATAATAATGCTTTATAAGCCGTCAATAATTTTCAGCAATTGTGTCCCTTATTTCCTTATTAACTCGTTAATATGCGTACAGAAATATCCATTCGAGGTCATTACCATACAGACCAGAGTCCATTACACAAGACTGATGTCCACAGAGAGTTCACTCTTAAAATTGCTAGGAATATGAACACGCTTATTATAAATTGTACCAGGATAAATCGTGTTGTAGCCTTATTGGTGTAACATTATACATTCATATGAGGTAAATACAAGTATTTGGAAACGACCAAAACAACAAAATCATAAATAAGTCTGAAAAACGCAGGAAGGGAACCCGTGCTCAAAGATGAAGAGTTGGTTAACTAGTTCTTTGGTCGTTAATTACCTCTTGAAGCAGCACGTCTTTCAATTTTCAATCAAACAAGGTGTCATGAAACAAAAATCAAACAATGTTAAGAACATTTACTGGGAATGTTTATTTCTTCAGTTGTTACAACTCTATCATGTATGCATTTAATGCACAGATTGAAACCATTTCATTCGGCCAACGCACCTGTTTTTATTACGAACGCATCCGCTGGGCTCGCACGTGGCTTTGTTAACGTGGGTAACACTGAGCCCTGCCTATACCAGGTGAAATGATCACAAGTACAGTCAAGCCGAGATGAGCTCGTTAGCAATATATTACTATGACTCATCGAAAGGTTATATGTTAACGTTGTTTTAACAATATCAAGAGTCCCGTTATTAAATTACATAGAATGCATCACATTACATGACTGTGATTAGAGCATGTTTAAAATCAATACTGGCTTTTCCGACGGGCACGTACGATATTATAATAAGGTTTGTAACTGAAATATTTCTGTCATACACGACAATTCAGGATAACTCGTTTATCACATGTCCTATGTCCGATTGAAAAATTAAAACATATGTGGCACATTAAAACACAATTTAGAATCGTTCAAAGATTATCTACCATTTAAGTTATGAGTCATTTTTCTGAATTGAATTGTATGACTTTGCAATCAATACGTAATTCATTGTTATATGACTATCAAATCAATACACGAACTAAATATATATTGCGAGATGCATGACATACGAACACTCATCCCGTATCATGACATTTAACTTTTTATTGATATTTAACAACAACCAAACAACATTTCATTATTGTGGTAAATGGTCGTTATCAAACATGAGTGTATTGTCTAACATTCCATTAAGCCATCTGTAAAATATACATAGCAGAGGTTAACACGGGTGCGAACATTTTCCTTGAGTTAAAACATTGTAAATTACAAAGATATGTTATCAAAGTATTTTTCATGAATGTGTAACTTGACAAAATATGGATTATAAACACATACTTTCACAGTATATTGCACAATACATGTTTCTATTGAAGATGATGTATATCGTCAAAAGATCTTTGCTTAATGGAATGTTTCATCAGAATTTCTGTACGTTTTATAGTTTCGATAAATGCTGCACTGAGCAAATATGTTTGACTGTTATATACATACTTGCAAAAAGTTTAAGAAGAGAACACACATTTATAATGGGATTAACAACTTTAGTAGCCTGAACTCTTTCATCCTGAATTTTATTAAAGAAGGGCACACATGTCTGAAGAATGATCGAAATGCTGGAATCTTCAATTTTGTTGTAATATATTCACGGGCTAAGACAGTTCACCAACACATTAGTTATCAATTATTTCTTCCTGCAACATCAACAGATCACATATTTGAAAAAAACTTTCTTTCTAAACTTTTGGTTAAGAAAACAATAAATGAGAGGATTGACAGCACTGTTTAGTAGATTATCAATCCAGATGTCGACATATTTTCAATCTTCTCTGGTGAGATATACCGTATCGAGCTCAAAGCTAAATACGGAACGAAGGACAACACGAACACTAGTGTAACTATAAATAATATCAGGGTTGTTCTGCCCGCTCGGACTTGTTTTCCGCCATGTCTGCGCATGGACAAATCCGAGTGAGAGCAATTGGGCGGGGCCAGCGGCTCGATAATCACTTGCAATGCCAAAACTTTTCTCGGGGATTACTGTATGGTGGAGAGGTTTAGGGAAAATTGAGAAAATAATCGCAGAAAAGGAGTTGAAAACCTCGAGCGATCTAATGTTTTATTGTCTGCAACAATAGAATGTCTGTAACCACCATGTTCATTTGCTTTTGACCTGGTACCTTGTCTGGTGGAGCAAACTACCCTTCCGATGAGAACGTACGTTACTGTCAGTGATCATAGCATAAGGATAATGATGGCAAAGAGATACGAGCTGAACACTAAGGGAACTGTGGACCCGGCTGTAGAAACCACGTAACATGTTTTTAGTTCAATGCTCATAATCGTTCCATTGACTTTTGTTGGTAAAGTAATGCTGCGGGTATTGTATATGAACAATGTGGGTAAGGCGAGGATGAAGGAAATTACTGCAAACAAAATGCACATTATCTTAGAATGTTTCACAGTCATGTTTGGCCGAAATGGCGTGCATACGCGCTTGAAGCGGTCTATAGCAATGCCAATCAAGACACATGCCGAGGCATTGTTCATAGTACAAGTCGAAAACCTGGACAGTTTGCACAGAATCGGATAATCGAAGTTATAGAAATTTATCAACAACCACCGTTCTACTGGCATTCCAAACGCACAGTTTATAGAGTCACAAACAGCCAACGATATGATAAAGTGTCGATATGTCGTTTTTGCCATTTTACACAAAGCATGAGAACTGCAGTGTAGATGAAAGACGGTATGAGAACCGGAAGGAAATCCGCTGATTTTTCACGTCGAATAAAGTCACTGTTGAAATTATACTTGTCGGAACCATTAAAGGTATTGTTGTTTCCAGTTAAGTTAGAATCGTTGAATATAGAAGCTGTGCTGTTTGAAGGCATGGTTGAATTTGTCGATACTCTGCACAGATTTTGTCCACTTGTATTTGTCTAGTTGTTATGTAAGATGCCTTTTGATGCCGACACTCCGATGACTGTACCCTCAGTTACTAGCAGGCTGTAAGGTCATCCCAAGGAAGACAGAAGAACCTGAAAGTACAGCGCAAGTATTATACATATGACATGTTAATCCCATCAAATGGAAGGTCCGTTAAAACTCAAGTTGCATCTTCTTTTCATACTACTCTTAAACAGTCCCTAACCTATTTACTTAAATTGAATCTCGATTATGTTCCTTTTATTGAACAAAAGTGACTCATGAATTTGTTCACAGTCTTTGCATACATAATTTGCATGCGTCGATCATATTAGTGTTTCCAATCGCTTGAGGGTCAATACTGTGTACGTATTTAACAGCTGCGTGTTAGTATTCAATTCCATGGTTTTATTTAAGAATTCCTCTTTGCGAAAGTCTGATTCCCCGGGGTGGTCCATTCGTAATGCGTGCTAAAGGGAGGTAGCGTGCTATTCTAGAACATTGGCTTTGTGTTCGTTATTAAAGTCCCACAAGGGGATACGAATAGTCCTTAATTATGTTAATAACATGCTGCGAATCAATACAATAGGTGGCAATAGGATTCATCAGTATTTCAATTTTTGGTTTAAGATATGTACTGTAAACACTTTAAATTTGCTTATATATTTTCGACATATAAAATTAATGTATAAATAGTATGATATTCATTATTTGATAGTATCGAACATTTTGAAGGTCTACTAGTTGTAGTTTTTATGTTATTTTTTATTAAATGAGTTAATTTATTTACTGATCGATTAATTCGTCATAATACTTAAACACAATTCCAGTGTACACTGTATTTCGAGTTTAATATACAATATCAAAACTTAACACGATGTACACATTATCAGACATCATTATCTCAGTCTTTGATACCGTGCGGTACACACACGCAGTAATAACGTGTGTGGTATTTAATATGCCAGATCGGAATTGTTGCCAATAAAAACTGACCAGTTGTAAGGCAGAGAAAATAACTTAATGATAGTCAGCTAATTGTTTACCGAGGAACACATTCGCTACATTGTAAACATGCTCTCTTAATTTACGTCCATTAGGACTTTGTACCTATATCTATAAAATAGCAATTTCAAAATATTCCTGTTAAACGCACGTTTTTTTCCATTGGCCAAGAAAACAGGCGATATTCGACAAGGCGCATATGATTGTTTGGCGACGCTTGTTTACATTGAACTCATTTTCTCATATTTAGATACAAATAAAATCAAGTTCTGAATTCTATATCGCTTAAATATTAGTTTTGCTTATGTAAGCCCACCGATTATTAGTAGAGTCGGCATAAGCCGTATAAAATACTCAACGATGGCGGAAAATGTAAAAACATTTAAGCACACATTCTAGAAAATTGTGTTATTCGTATTAAAGGTATTTGAAAAGATGTGCAAACACTACTTAGATATACACTGTTAACTATTCAAATGTTTTTACATTTCCGTTATATTTGAGTATTTTATTTGGCTTATTCCGACTCTACTATTAATCGGTGGGCTTAAATTATATAAAAAAATATTTAAACGATACAGAATTCAGAACTTGAATTTGTATTTTGCATCTAAATATGAGAAAATGAGTGCTTTGTAAACAAGCGTCGCCAAACAAATCTTCTTGTCGAATATCGCCTGTTTGGTTTTCTTGGCCAATGGCTCGAACGTGCGTTGAACGTAATATTACAAAATTGCTACTAATTGCTACAATTGGAAATAGGAACAAGTCCTAATGGATGTAAAGTCACAAGAACCTGTTTACAATTAGCGAATGTGTTTCTCGGGAAACAATTACATGTAGCTTGCTATAACTAAGTAATTTGCTTACATTACAAGTGGTCAGTGTGTATTAGAAACAATTGAGATATGGCGCTGCAAATACTCCAGACTTAATGACTACCTGTGCGTACGGTACGGTATCATAGACTCAACTTAAAGATATATGGTTTGATGTTTGCAGCGATCTAGAAAACAATTATATTAATTTATCTCAAGTATTTAAATTATGCAATATAAAATAATTGATATATATGCATATATGCCTCAATTTTCGTTGCTAAACAATCCGAGTTGCAATAACGTATACCTTATTAAAAACCCACAAGATAATACGAAATGTCCTTAATTATGTTAATAACATGTTACGAATCAATACAATATACTGGTGAAAATAGTTTTTATCGGTATTATAAACTTTTTTCTTTATCGGGTTTTTACACGCCATGTTAATAACACTTGAACTCTACTTTCAGTTTCTTCTGCCATACTTGGGTGATGACCTAATAGCCTGCAATTGTTGACTGAGAGTACAGTCATCGGAGTGTCAGCATCATTACGTTTCTAACAGAACAGCTTAACAAAACACACGTTTATACCAGCTTTGCAGAGAATCGACGAATTCGACCATGCCTTCAAACAGCTCAGCTTCTATATACAACGATTATAACTTAAGCGGTGACAACAGTTCTATTAATGGTTCCGACAAAAATTATTTCAA
>VMBQ01004841.1:41537-74931 GCA_007657795.1 Dreissena rostriformis
ATTCATATTCATATTCATATTCATATTTATATTTATATTTATATTTATATTTATATTTATATTTATATTTATATTTATATTTATATTTATATTTATATTTATATTCATATACAGAGAGGCACTATCGAACATCAATTTACATATTTCGAGCGCAAATAGAACATAGACGTGCGACTGACATATGCTGGACACATCCGATGATTTCGGTCGCAGATCGTTTCAATAATACAGTAGTCATTTGTTTGCAATGGTTTACAAACTTTAGTCATTATATGTTATATTTGTTAAGAAATAAATTGTACAGATTTAGTATTTAATTCATATACTTACATGTATATAAAACTATTTTCCATAACTCTACGCATTAAAATTATTCCATTTATTCTTTATTAAAAACATCTTATATAAATGCACTCGAACAACTGCTTTCATTAAAATCCATGTAATGTTTGCACATTCGTTAATTCCCGTATAATCCCACTCATTCTCCGCTTGTTAGTCAAATGTTTATGTAGCACAATGCCAGCGTGCGTCAAGGCGCCTTACTGACGATATCCGATATTGCAATCTAAACCGGCCTGCTGTAACAGCTGCTTAAAAACATAAAGATCTTCGTTTTCTAGCTTTACCATGATTATCTTGTATTTTGACAGTATGAAGTTAAATAAAATACTCGCGAAACTATCGTAGTGTATCAAACATCACAAAACATTAATATTGTCTCGGACCCAACCAATTCCTCCAACTTTGTTTGTGAACTCCTCTAATGTATTGTTGGTTCAACAAAACTATTCCATGAATTTTAAAATAGTTTAAGTGAAAAGGTTGTAACACGCCTTGTCGATTGAATTCAAATGTTGCGCACAAAAACCCGGTCAATTGATACATGTCATTGCCGTTTAATTGTTTGGCACTATACTGTAATACAGAACTATATAGTAACATTAACATGATAAGGGGTGGTTTTAATCGGGTATATTTATCTCGGTTCTGGGAAACAATATCACATACATAAAATATCATACAACCATCAAACGTATTTGTCAGTTCTCATCAGATTTATTCAATCTCATTCTCTTGAATTTTTTATTATAACATCAATGTACTCATGAAAAACATACGTATAGAAGTTATATAACTAATTGCAGTGCTTCAGATTGTCGCTTGACATTTGCCAATCTTTCATTATCAACCCATCCGTTCAGTAACTTCTATTGGATTAGCAGAAACAGATCATTAATATCCACGTAACTGATGAACTGATAATGACAGATTTGCAAATGAGAACTGACAGATACGCGTGTTTTACTTGTATTATATTTAGATCAAATAGAGAGTTATATTTCCTCTGAAACGCTAAAATACCAATACAATGAAGACTGTCTTTAATTATTAGCATGTTTATTTTACACTCATATTTTTAAGACAATGTCAATATTGCAAAGTTTCCAATTATCGGTCAACCATTTGACTCTTTGCGAATTTTGTTCTATTTTATGCACACATACACTTTTGTGTCAATGTTCGTCGTCTAAAATAATAATTTTCTGTTATGATAATACTTGTTTAAAAACAAAAATTGTTTAATGCTTTAAATGTATTACTATCGGTTAACCCGAAACATTATTGTGTTAGTAACTGGATAATACTATGAAGGTTTCGGATCACATAAGCTATTTGGACCAATCGAAATCGATATTGGCTATAATTGCTCAGAATTTAACGAAGGCAGCTGCCTCGCCATTAATTACTGTTAAAGTAACAAATACGCTTTTCACCAGGATTATTGAGGTTTACTATTTATGTCATATCAAACAGTTTTATTTTGGTTTTCTAGAGCATTATATTTCGTTAGGCAATGACAGCGCTTTGGTGTAAAAACAAGCATTGCTTAATTGAGGATTGGAGTAAACCCTTAACTAATTGAGGATTAGAGTAAACACTAAACTAATTGAGCATTGAAGTAAACTCTAAACTAATTGAGCATTGGAGTTAACCCTTAACTAACTGAGCATTGGAGTAAACTCTTAACTAATTGAGCATTGGAGTAAACTCTTAACTAATAGAGCATTGGAGTAAACTTTTAACTCATTGAGCATTGAAGTAAACTCTTAACTCATTGAGCATTTTAGTAAACTCTTAACTCATTGAGCATTGGAGTAAACTCATAACCCTAAACTCTGGAGTATTTATGAAATCTCCTTTCACGAAATCCAATATGGTGTCGCCCATACCGAGAAAATGCGCATCTTCTGAAAATCTTTCGTGAGTAGGCTAAAGGACTTTATTCGACGTGGTGGGTCTCCGATGATCATGTACTAGTTTAATCATTTTCTCTGGCAGTTGCCAATTTGAATGTAAAAGTCCATATTGGAAGGAGTCCAAAATATCATGCAATGTACCAAAGATTGATTTAGGCAGCAAATCTTCTGCCGATCCAGATCGCTTATATATCTGACTTTTGAAACGTAAATTGTCCAGGAATCGACAGTTTTGTATATCGTCACTTGTCAGTTTAAGGTTGCAGGTAGGCTCAAAGCCTTTACCAGTGCCTGTACTTCATTTTTTTCAATCCAATTGATATTTTCCAGTCAACACTATTTGTTGTATATATTTCTTTCTCCCGCCTGTTGTTTTGTCTGCGCAAATCTTTACTTTTTTCTTTGTATGCTACGTGTTTCTTGGAGATCACTTGATCGATGTTTGATGGCTATGGTTATAATTTTCTATGAACTTGTCTTTAATTCCAGCCGCTATTTTTCCGTCCTACTTGTTTCATAATGTAAGGCCACATCGCATTTAGTTTTTTCATTATGTTTGCTATATGCTAGTCGTGCCATAAGATATTTATATAAAATTTAATAATATTTCTGATTAATATTTTATCATTCGTGTCCGATACTGTAAGACTACGTTATTATTCTTTCATAGGCATCTACACCTTTTTAAATTGCGGTCCTTTCCCGTTCTCCATGGGCGGATTGGTACCCCCTTTCGGGTCTCCAGGTGGAGTGTGCTTACAGCCCATTGTAAAATTCAGTTGCAACCTAATTCTATTTCATCTCCATTTAAGCATTTTATAATATGACTTTTTAAACAGTATCGACTGTACATGCGACTATCGAATGCTGGAATAAAAACATTGATCACCTACATGGCCATCTCTTCCAGACCCTGATGCGTTGTGTCCGTTCGTTGGCGCCATTCATTCCAGCAAATACGCCAGAACGATATGGCTTCAATCAGTCTCTATACCACATCTTGCTGCAAACACGCCAGAACGATATGGCTTAAATCAGTCTCTATGCCACATNCGCATGCTTATGGTTGTTCTTGTTTTTTTGTGTTTTTTTTTGGTTGTTTCCAAATACATGTCGCTAATCTCATATGAATGGATAATATTATAAAATAAAGCTACACAATGATTTGATTGTTTATTTTATATTCCGAACAATTTCGAGATGGAAATCTCTGCGAACATTAGTGTTTTTTTATTAATTGACTCCGTTCTGTATGGTTATTATCACGAATGATCAATTATATGCGCATATTTGTGGGTTAATGATGAAATAAAGAACACAATTGCACACAATTCTTGATAGTTTATAAAGTTTTATTAACATGCTAATATCAAATCATTGTTGAAAATTACACTTATTATTGGAAAGTTCTTGACAATCGATGAATGTGTTTTGTGGAAAATCCCCATTTGGCGAAACTGTAAACAAAGCTTAAAGCCATTAAATAATATGATTGACAATAAATAGTTATCTTTTCCTAAATGAATACGCATAAAGGCTATTAAAAGCTCCAAATTTCCAAAACAAAAGTTGTTTAAATGAACGTATCAAATACTTGGTTGGTAATACATTGTTTCCATCCGTGGACAATATCAGCGACAACTATCTCCAATGTTCACTGTTTCACAGTAACACCTTTTTCCTAGTTCCAGTTAAATCATTTATTTAATTTTAACAGTGGAGACAACATGAAAACGAGAAAATTACTTGATCTCGGTAAATGATAGATTTTTTATCCACTCAGAAATATTAAATATTTTCTACCGAAACAAACAAATAATGTATATTATCGTTTATACATGCCAGTATTTGTCTCATAATTTCCGATTTTATTACTTCCTTCATTGAAGCCATGTTCGACGCTAACGGTATGTATGTTTAAGTATGTTTTGTTATGCACAATTTAAATTACGCTTTGCTATGCAGATACATTTCATTTGTATCGGTAAAATAAGAGTTTCTATTTGGTAGTGTCATTGTTGCTATGTTCATAAAATAAATCTATTTCATGTAATTGATTTGTGCAAGTTGTAATTTGTGTTTGATCAGAAGTAATGATTGATCACACCCGATGAAAGAAACTTCGAGAAATAAGTGCCTACGAAGTATTGACAAAGAAATTAAGTAATTATTCAAAGATCAAAATAAAAATCATTTTAAAAACCCTTCGTAATTCAGAATGTGCCTGAGTCATAATATTCGAGCCATGATTGTTTTCCTACACCCAGTCTATGCAACAGAGAACAGTGCAACTAGTCATTTGTATTTTATTAATCTATGTTTTCTGTCAAAACTATAATAATGAACCAATCTAGTAGTGCAACGTGACTATTATAGTTATTCAGCATATGCTTTATTTAGGTCAAAGGATTTGAACGAATTAAGGTCCTTGTTATGCTTACTGTTTTGTCATTTATGTATCTCACGGTGGACATGTGTCTCTAATTATTGTGTTAAGTACATCCTATTGAATAAATAGGATATATGTGTATGTTTTACTATAGAACGTTATTTCATGTCACATTGTTGATGCCTATACAACGCCGGACTAACACATAACAATAGTTGACGTCTTAACGACAGTTTGCAAAGTTTGGGCTTCAAAAATCCGTCTTATAATTTACCTAATTCAAATAAATATTTAGTTACATGTTTAGGTAGGTGCACGTTTTGACATATTTCTTATCGGATAATAAAATCGGATTGTTCTTGTTTTATTTTAACGGAATTTTCAGACTGGGTTGATGCTTAATATACCGAATATGTATTTAATGGTTATCCTAAAAATTAAGTGGCAACCCGTTCGAAGAATAAAAATGTGGCTAAGTTCTTGTGAAAAAATCGCAATAAATATGTAATATGCACCAATTTTTAGGTGCAGCAACTGAGCGAGTAAACGTGCCGTTTGATGGTTTATGTGTCTTCTGATATGCGTTTCAGTGTCGCGTTTGTTAAAACAATCCTTTATGCATCATTTGTCGCGGCATCCCGATCGAAATCGTCTTAAAACAATCCAGTCAGCTGCACTGTCAACGTTATTTTAGAATTAGGTTACTTGTCGACGTTTCAGCCTTAGATCGGAAAAATCAAACTTAAAAACAAAAAAACAAAAAACGTTAAATAAATTAACATTTTGTGGGCGTTAAACAAAAAATGAAGAAATAATTTAAAACAAATTTTGACAATTGTAATAACATATACCTTACAAATTGGAAATCGTTAAAAATATTCAAAGAAAGCAAAGTTTAGCCGACCTTCCCTGATTTTTCGACGACGTAACTGGAAATAAATGAGTTTTTTTTAATAAATCGAACTAAACCGGCTTAGAGTTGAACCGTCAGCAAAACAGTTATAATTTAAAAACAGACAGAAATATAAAAGTGTGTCATGAAAATTCGTTTTCTTGCAAACATTAGAGCGTTTCCGTGGAAAAACGCCATGAAATATCAGAATAATTCCACGACTAGAAAACATCCTATAATGAAGGCTTGTGTTTTGTGCTTAACCATCAAAATTTCCGAACATAACTGAAGCTTAATATGTGCTTTGTCGTTGGTGTTTATAACATGAGAATCTAGAAATAATCATGTTTAAGGAAATATTCTGAACCGAACGCCCAAAAAACTCCGGCTACAGAAAAACTATGTGACGTCGATCAATCACTTTACTTAGAATGGCTGACTGTCTTTTAATCTGGAAAAAGTCAATTGATGAGTACATCTGGAGTACGACAAGATGTGGAATGGAGACTGATTTAAGCACCATCATTCTGGCGTGTTTGCAGCAAGATGTGGTATGGAGACTGATTTAAGACATATCGTTCTGGCGTGATTGCAGCAAGATGTGGTATAGAGACTGATTTAAGTCATATCTT
Source organism: Dreissena rostriformis (assembly GCA_007657795.1). Lineage (NCBI taxonomy): Eukaryota > Metazoa > Mollusca > Bivalvia > Myida > Dreissenidae > Dreissena > Dreissena rostriformis. Next base: position 47,712 of record VMBQ01004841.1, read on the forward strand.
TCTGGCGTGTTTGCAGCAAGATGTGGTTTGGAGACTGATTTAAGCCATATCGTTCTGGCGTGTTTGCAGCAAGATGTAGTATGGAGACTGATTTAAGACATATCGTTCTGGCGTGTTTGCAGCAAGATGTGGTATAGAGACTGATTTAAGCCATATCGTTATGACGTGTTTGCAGAAAGATGTGGTATATGAATTGATTTAAGACATATTGTTGTGGCGTGTTTACCATATCGATCTGGTGTGTTTGCAGCAAGATGTGGTATGAAGACTTATTTAAGCCATGTCATTCTGGCGTGTTTGCAGCAAGATGTGGTATGGAGAACTGATTTAAGACATATCGTTCTGGCGTGTTTGCAGCAAGATGTGGTATGGAGACTGATTTAAGCCATACCGTTATGGCGTGTTTGCAGCAAAATGTGGTATAGAGACTGATTTAAGACATATCGTTCTGACGTGTTTGCAGCTAGATGTTGAATATAGACGGATTTAAGCCATATCGTTCTGGCGTGTTCTCAGCAAGATGTGGAATAGAGACTGATTTAAGCCATATCGTTCTGGCGTGTTTGCAGCAACATGTTGTATGGAGACTGATTCAAGCCATATCGTTCTGGCGTGTGTGCAGCAAGATGTGGTATAGAGACTGATTTAAGCCATATCGTTCTGGCGTGTTTGCAGCAAGATGTGGAATAGAGACTGATTTAAGCCATATCGTTCTGGCGTTTTTGCATCAAGATGTGGAATAAAGACTGATTTAAGCCATATCGTTCTGGCGTGTTTGCAGCAAGATGTGGTATAGAGACTGATTTAAGCCATATCGTTCTGGCGTGTTTGCTGAAATGAATGGCGCCAACGAACGGACACACCGCATCAGGGTCTGGAAGAGATGGTCGTGTAGGTGATCAATGTGTTTATTCCAGCACTCGATAGTCGCATGTACAGTCGATACTGTTTAAACATTTCGCACTCACAAGTTCAAGAGTGTCAGCGAATTAATTGCTCTGGAACAACATACATTAGGATTTCGTCCATTATGGCCTGCACATATACAACACAAACTTGTCACATGGGAATACTCTGTAATTATTTGGATTTTCGGCCTTCTAGCGTTAACTTTCTGCTTATCGTTAACCGAAAATTAATAAATTTGGGAAAACTGTGGCTCAATGTACTATCGATTCAAATCAAATGAATTCACAACTTTTAATGATCTTCTAAATATGACAGTTAACTTGTTGCGAAATTGTCAATTTGGCCTTTTTCGTAGATAAACGCCTGATTGAATAACATGTTAAGATGTGAACACGTTTATTATGATATCTAATACATTATCTAATTGAAAGAAATAAAATAATTCACTGCTTATGTGGTCAACAAAAATCATATTGAAGTATATGGGGATGTGGCTCGCTTAAAGCTCCATAAACCAGCAAAATCAAATAACATAACGTTAATATAGTGTTATATATGTCAATGCGTTTTAGGACCATGTGTGAAAGTTATTGTTATACTGGTTATTTGATAATTCTTATATAATGACCTTACGGTGCATGAAATCTTTTAATTTACATGTTTATTGATAAATGTTTAACGTCTAAAAACCAGCAAACATATAACATCTAGCTAGAAACACCCGAACATACAAGAGAAATATGCACAAGATGGTGGAACATAAAATTATTTTGTTTAGTTCCAATAAGTGCTTTTGTGGAAAGTGAAAATCGAGGCAATACAATTTTAAACTTTAAGCTAATGGTAAACAGACTGTTATACAGGAAGTCATAATTTGCAAACAGCTGTTATACTAGCTCCAGCCGCCGTTTTTGGAGAATATTTAGAAGAGCGTTATTATATTGAAATTTTATATTTAAAAAAAATCCTTTCACACTCAGTTTCCTTTGTTGCAAATTAGCACTTTGGAGGTTAGTTTCGGAACTGTTTCGGAAAGGGCTGTAATGGGCTCAGAAGCAAAATGAATTTATAAAAGTTTTAAAGTAAGTAATTCCATATATTTTACAGCAACTTATTTTGAATCTGTTAACCCTACTTTTATGTGAGCTTCAGGTCTAGCTATAATTGTTAAATGTGTTTTAATTTGTTTCCAGGTGTTTCGGGTCTTGATTTGTGAAATGAATTGATTTGTGATAATTTCTCCGGAAAGGCCGAGACGCTAGAAAATGAACAGATCAGTGCGGCGCCAAAAATGTCCAAGTATACACATCGTCATCAACTAGAGGTTACATATGACAGTAAAAATATGCATACATGACGATAGCAAAGTATTTATTACTGTTCTGAATGAAAGTTCGTATTGCGGGTATGGTTAAATGGCAGTTGAACACACTTGGTTTGTGTGTCTCACTTAGATTCTCAGTAAAACTTGTAACGAAAAAATAGAGAAAGAAAATTGTGGCAAAACTTAATAACCTCTCTACCATTATAGCGTTAATATCCATGTATCGACATGTTATTGCATGTCACTTTGAGCCTTCATAATCGTAATACTGTATTTATGATGTATTTTTCTGTACGCCAACGAGAAGAATTTAAATTGACACATCTATGTATCTGTATCAGTCCTTAATTGCCGTTAAGCATTGATATCATCGCTTTCCTAAGACCGATATCAACAAATTGACAGCAAACGTGACTTATAGATGAAGTGAAACCTGTTTCAAATATCAACTTTGACAGAATATAAATGTGCAATAGAATGTGTTTCGAAATAAGTCATGTAATACATTTGGGTTAAATTTTGATATAAAGAGCAGATTCTATGATATATTGGTGGGTATTGACATAAAGTTCATACACATATTTATTGGGGAAACGACATGCATGTGTTCGTGTTTAAAATGGAACAAGAATAAAGACGCGAAACTATAAGAAATAAAATTTTATTGATTTGTTTAAGTTCCGGGTTCCGGGTCGAACGACATGTCCTCGGCTAGGAATTTCGCCTTTTCTTAATTTAGGCGTTTTCGTGAAGGATACGGCCGCGAAGTGCTTTGTAATTTTGCTCACTACTTGTTCATTCTCGTAAGATCACGAATTGCGAGCGAAAATCTGTTGTAGCTGTTATCGATATTTAAGTTTAAATCCTATATTTGTTAATCTCAGTAAATAAATCAAAACTGATCCTTAATTTAACTAAATAGGATCTCTTAATAAAAGGGGCTCGGTCCTTTAAATATGCTATATTTTCAATTTGTTGCTTTATTTTTAAGTTAACTAAACAGCGCGACATTTTAGCTTTGAATTTACCGAGCGCTAGCGTTATTATACGATTGTAATGATCAATTTGTTTAGCGACTACTTCCTGAGTTACTACCTTTAAGTTAAAGATTAAATGAATTAATAGATCTTGTTGGAGGAGTGTCTGAAAATAATAATACCACAAAGACTCCTAGTCCTAATGGAAACTAATTGGACGCTGTATTAGAAACGTTATTCGCTAAAGTAGCTAACTAGCGTAATTGGAAGAAAATATTGAATTTCCAAGAGCTTTTCATTATATTTTTACCAAAACGTTTATTACTTAGATGTTTTGTTCTTATGTGTAACAAGTGTGTTACTATTGCATTATGTGAACAATACATTTTGTATCATTTAAAAATATGTTCCTCTTTGTTCCCTACATAATATACTTCTACAAAATCTTGTTATTTAGTTTAATATTAACAATTTGTTTAAACTATTGGGTTAGTATATTTAAACATTCCTGCACAAATATTGTGCACTTTATTTTTAACGTTATACATTATATCTCGCAGGATTGCAAGGCCAGTACGCGGTCAACCTGTCAAGAAACACGCTGACATTAATGATGCATCAAGCTGTTGTTGGTAACATATGGACCAAGAGTACATGGAGAATGTAATTGCAGAGTTAAGACCATTTAATTCAGCTCTGTATAAACAATTGAACGCGTAATAAATCGTGGAAGTGTTCAGTGGTCGCGGACATTATACACACACTATTAGAGATTGTTTGGAATTCAACGATCTGGTATAAAGGTATTCATTCTTAGAAAGAAATAATACTAAATGAAACTTATAGTGCAGTTTTAAGAAGGAATAATATGATTTACGAATATTCAATACACTCAATTTGAATATGATGTGTCTGAAGTCTGAATCGATACAAATATATATATGAGCAAATTATATAATCTCGGCGTTTCTACTTAATCATTTTTCTAAGATAGCCTTATACCATCGTACCAACGTAATTATTGTATAAGAGTGTTGTTGTCGTGTCCTCTGCGATAAACTGTCACTGCGCCTTGCTTTGAGTTCCAATATACCGCGCCGTGATATCGGATGAATATAAGTCTCGTTCATGTTGACCGTGTCTAGTTGTAGAAGTAAAACACAGTGTGACAAATAACTTTGTTATAGAATATATATAGTCACTGTGATAAAAAGGGCCGCTTTAGGATATCAGTGGAAATTCCATCTTCGACACTATTTGCAGCCAGGCAATATTGTGGATTCAAGAGACAGTAAGAATTATTCGACAAAATCCACGGATAAAAGGCAACATTGCTTTAAATATCCGATATGATGCGAGCATAGCTAGCACAGATGTCACTGTACGAGAGATATTCGTTAAAAGACCACATGCAATTTGGTGAAAATATTTCATGAAGCAATATATAGTGCAGTATCTTGTAATCATTGATTGAATTCAACACAAACTTCAAAGACAGTTAATTTGGAGGTAAGCTATTATATGAATAATACTTGTTTAATAATATCAGCTACAGGTTTAAAGTTTTGTTATACACAGATACCATACGATACGTACATAAACTAAAACACTACAAGTCTGATGGGAGAGGGGGGGGGCGTACACTGGAGTCACTATTTTGGTATAAATGTTGTCGTTTCATCAGACATCATTACATATCACCAACTGGCTGTCATCTTTGGTAAACGTTCGGCCCTTTTGTCCTCTCAATTAATTAAACCAGTTTTGTTCAATTGTCATGATGCGTCTTTCTTTTTATATTCTAAAGAAATACTACTTCGTGGCATAACGCCGGCGATCATCTGATTCAAATTTGCCGACTCGCAGCCTTCTTTGAATGTTTGGTTTGTTTGAGCTGGACCTTTCCATAAACATTGATACACTGGATGAATATTATGCATACTAATGTTTGACGTAAGCATTTAGACAATTAATTTTGGTAATGATAAATATTGTTTGACTTGTTTCGGTACGTTTCAAAATTGCCGAATGGTGGCCAACGTGCAAAAAGCTTATTTTTTAATATATTTCAAATTTAATTTAAAAAACAAAGACCAATTTTCTACTTGATTGATGTAAACATTGACAAAGTTCCATTGAAAAGTGAGTGCCATCTTAAATTATCGTATGTCATTGTAAAATATCGCGTGTCGTGGCGTGTGTCTATCCGATTGTCGTGTGTCTAGCTTGAAAGTCGACAGGCGACATTCAATGTGGCGCTAACCGGATTCCGTAACATCGCGGCTTTTAAGGTTACGTTCATGCTTAGACATCGAATATCAAATTGAATCGTTTTCAGTGATAGCACTAGTTTTAAAGAAATAAAGTTCGTAATAATTAAAAAATAGTATGAAGGAAGTGAAATTATAAACATTGCTATTGTGTGCATGCAGTACGAGATGTTTCTTTAATCTAGAACGCGATTAATCCAACAAAAAGCATTCGACAATGAAGCAAATTTACCCAAACTCCTAACATGGACTACCAGAAAGTTCATTGAATCTGAATACTCAATTATAGTTCAAGTTGATTAACATAAGCATCACAGTTTGTTCTACTCTTTTCCTATTCATTTCATGAACGCAATTCTTTATAATTGATTATAACAATTATTATTATTTTAAGTATTTTTTATTAGCATAATTGTTGTTGATGATGATTGTGTGTTTTTAAGGGACTTTTCACAATTTGTAAAATGACAATTTTCTAAACAATGCACACAAATAAGAATGTGTGCAATATATTTAAACAAGCAAAACAATTATTTATCCTGACTAATGAATTTATTGATAGTTCATCAAAATTGCGTATACCCGAGATAGCGTTAAAAGTAATGAAAACATTAAAAAATATGCCTAGTGTAGTGGTAACGCGTTATCTTTTACTTCTAGAGGTCCCGGGCTCGAGCCAAAAGGCAGGCAGATTAAAAAATATATTTTCTTGTTATTTTAATTATTAATACTATTTAAAATATGACTTGTATTTGATAATAAAGAGGTCATCGACCGGACGGACTAGTATTACATGTACATGAAGGAAAAACATAAGCGCATTATTGTTGATGGAATTGAGCATATATAATACAATGCTTACAAAGGAGATCAAAATAGAATAAGACTTCAACTGAATCGTATAATGAGTTGTAAAACACGCCACATTGGTGGGGGGGGGGTGCACGAAAAGGGGCACCCATCCACCTATGGAGTACGGGGAGGACTTCAGTTCAAAAAGGTGTAGTTGCCCACGAAGGAATATTGACGTAGCCTTATCGGCTACGAATGATGAAATATAAATCAGAGAAATTATTAAATGTTATATAAATATTAAATGGTACGACTAGCATATAGCAAACATTATGAAGATAATAAATGCTTTGTTGCCTAACACTATCAAACGAGTAGGACTGAAGAATAGCGAATACAAGTTCAAGCGAAAACATGACCGTGGCGTTTAAACATCGATCAAGTGATCTCCAAGAGACACGTAACAAACAAAGAAAAAGAAAACTAGTGTACAAAGTAAAGATTTGCACAGACTAAACAACAGGCGTGAAATACAAATTCATGCAACATATATTTCTGACCGGAAAATATCAATGGTCTTTAAAACAAATAAAGTACAGGCACTGGTAAAGGCTTTGAGTCTACCTGCACCCTTAAAACTGTCGATTCCTGTAAAATTCACGTTTCAAAAGTAAGATATATACCCTCTGGATCAGTAGACGATCGATTGCGCAAATAAATCTCTGGTACATGGAGCGACATTTTGGACTACTTCCAATATGTCCACGCCCGTGGGATTTGAAATTCAAATTGGAAACAGCAAGAGAAAATGTTCAGTCGGAATAATAAAACACACCATCACTATAAATGAAAAGGTGATGGAAAAGTGCTTATTGTACCAAACGAATAGACATCATTCAAGTAAAACATGCGTACATGTCAGTTCTCATTTGATAATATGTCATTATCAATACATTCGTTATGTGGATATTAATGATCTGTCTGTGCAGATCCAATAGAAGTTACGGAATGGACGGACTGATAATGAAAGGTTGGCAAATATAAGGCGACAATCAGAAGTACTGCAATTAGTGATATAACTTGCCATATATATGTTTTCATGGGTAAATTGATGTTATTGTAAAATTGTCAAGAGTAGAAGATTGAATAAACAATTTGAACACAATTCCATAGTCATCAAATCTGATGAGAACTAACAAATACGTTTGATGGTTTTAAGGTAGTTAATGTATGTTAATGTTACTACATAGTACTGTATAATGTACAGTATAATGCCAAACATTTAAACGGTAATGACAGGTATAAAATGACCGCGTTTTCGTGGGCAACATTTGAATAAAATCGACAAGGTGTGGTGCAATCTTTTCATTTAAACTATTTTAAAAAATCATGGAATTGTTTTGTGGAACCAACAATTCATTTTAGGAGTTCACAAATAAAGTCGGAGGAATTGATTGGGTCCGAGACAATATTAATGTTTTGTGATGTTTGATACAATACGATAGTTTCGCGAGTATTTTATTCAACTTTATTTTGTCAAAATACAAGATAATAATGGTAAAGCTAGAAAATGAATATGTTAACCTTTGGTGCTAAATTAGAAAATGACAAAACATTTCGGTTAGAAGACACTAAATGACTGTGATTAACAGCGGTTTTCAAAAAAGCACTTGATTAATTAAGCAATGTATTTACCACTGTAAAGCCCCTTTTAGAGGAATATCGTTAGAAATTGCCTCTACAATACTCCGCTTCACTGAAACTTTTACCCCGCTGACCGGTTGTATCCCTTTTCCCGCGTTCTGGGGACAATAATGCTTGAACTGGATCGTTAGCTTGGGTTTGTGTGATTCCAAAGACAACTGTTGAATGTGACTGAACAACTCCGGAAATCTACGAATCTGTCAGTAATTTCGCGCGATGTGTCAATTACGATGAAAATAAGAATTAATTGTCTAATGGCACGGCACGGCTACATACTTAAGGTAATCTAATAGTCCAAGTTGCAAACAGCTTTATTGTTTTTGGCAGAAAAGTCGCGAAATTGAATCGGTGTATTATTATTTCGAATTTACAGGGCTATGGCACGCTAAGGATTTAATGATTTGTCTATTATTAATTCTTTGTTATCAATGTTTGTTCTGCCAATGTGAATATATCAAAGATTACACCGCACTTTTACATTTCATGTCATGGTCAACTTTGGGCAAGTGTGTATATACGTCTTATACATATGTATACGCTCGCTACAAGAGTTTTGAATCACCAAACTAATGTTATAATGGATTGGCGACGATAAATATATTCCAACGAGAGATTAAAAGTAATATGCTCGAATGCAAGAATACATTCGTAATAATAAGCTGTCGATAGACAAACCGGATTTCGATTAATTAAATAACAAATATAATAATTTAATGTAGCATGTTGTTGTTAAATTTAAAAATTACTTGTAGTTGGGTGATTTCCATTTTGTCATTTGTTCGAAAAACATCGTCGAAGGATCATAAGATCACAACAATTACATAGTTTGTGATAACATTATACTCGAGTATTCCATTAAGTTTGCTTAATAGCTGAGCGGTTTTAGAGGTTCAATTATTCCACAAGGAGTCGCGTTTTAAGTGATATGCCACATGGCATCAATTGCAAGCGGTCAATAGTGGTGGCTAAATCGAATTAATACGGAATCGATTCCAGGATGAGTGTAGCTTATTAAGTGTCTCTTTGACATGAATAGCTTCAATTGATATGCATTAAAAGATCTTCTTTAAAAGATCTGTTATATATTCCATTAAGGAATTACGCGTTCGGATTGTGTTACATTGCCTAACGCATTACCACTTATGATGTGTCATGTACGAGAACGTATACTATAAGTGTACAAAATGACATGGAGATGATTTAAATGCAAAATTTTCACATCAGCTTAGGTATATTTTTTCCTGTTGATGTTAAGTTCTCAGAAAAAATATTTAAATTGTTGACCAAATATTATATTTCTAGCTTATATTATATAATAATGACCAATTAATAACCAGTCAACAAGCTTATGAAACATATGCAGTTTTTGTTTCTATTAATTCTACTAATGCAAACCTGCCGGCGGATAACTTTAATATCATATACATACTGAGTTTTTTTAAAACGTGCAGATTAAAACTCCTTTGTTGAAACACGACAATCAAACATGAAGTATTTGACGAATCACACGACATTCAAACATCAGGAAGATGAGCAATCTCCTCCTCTGGAATCTTGAGGGAATTTTGTCTGGTTTTCAGTACACTGTATATTATGTATCAACACTTCTCGTTTGAAGTTCAACATATACTTATGGAGTCCTGGTCCAACCAATTGAGCGGGTAAATACGATATTGTATCAGAAATTGATGTCAATATTGGAAACCAGCGATGACCCCGATGCAACAGGCCGGTTTGGATCGCATTATCGGATAATTTTCGCCAGGCGCAGGGAGCGCGTTGACGAACGCTGGCATCGTGCTACATTATCATTGGACTAACCAGCAGAGAAGATGCGGGAATATAGTGGAATTAACTAATGGGGAAATATTACATTTATTTAAATGAAAGCAGTTGTTCGTGATCATTTATATAAGATGTTTTAATAAAGAATTAATGCAAAAAATTGTATGTGTTAAATTATGGAAAATAGTTTTATATACATGTAAGTATATGAATTAAATAATAAATATGTACAATTTATTTCTTATAAAATATAATGACTTAAGATTGTAAAGCATTTTAAATACATGTCTTTCGTATGATTGATTGAACGGTCAACGGTTGACACAATCTTAGACCGAAATCATCGGATGTGTCCAGCACATGTCAGTCGCAAGTCTTAGAAGTTCTATTTGCGCTCCGAATTCGTATATTCGATGTTCGATGGTTGCCTCGTTATATATACCTCGTTAAATATAAATATAAATATAAATATAAATATAAATATAAATATAAATATAAATGTTAATATTAATATAAATATAAATATAAATATATAAATCATCGCACTAATTCTAAATGCACGAAAGTCCAAAAAAGTGATCTTGAGAAAATCGCTTCTAAAGTTGTAAAATAACAAACCATGTAGATCTATTAAAAATCAAGATATCTTTATGAAATTTTGACAGGTGGTTGAGATGTATGCAATCTATCAAATTGCAAAATTTAAAGACAATTGCTTTAAAAAAAGTTATATTAATTAATAATTACATTCGCAACTTTTTTACGTAAATTTTCAAGACAAGTTGAGTTTCGTGATTATGGAAATCACATTGTGTACTTATTTATATAATCCTACACAAAGGCATTCGCGATGTTAGAATTAAAATGACTTGAAAATTGTCACGTTTCGCCAATGTTGAGGGGTCAATAGTGCCTTAGTAGAGAAAGGTACACATATGCGGTTTGTTGCATCGTTTAGAGCTTGTCAAGCCCGACAAAATGAAACCAAATATGACATTTTTGCAATTTTTGACAATCGCGACATTAAAATTAAGGCGACGATATGTACTTTTATTAAGAATGCATTATAAGTGTTTTTCATATAAGAAGACATATTTTAAATATATTTATGTTTCATTTCAATGTCATAAAAAGTGTGTGTTATTTAATGCTAGCCATGTTTTCATCTGAAAGAATACGATGAGTCGTTTGTATGATATGCCCCAATGTGTGTGTAAACGTAAGGAGACAACGGTCAATGTATTAGTCATTTAGAATTAATTTGAATTTAACTTTTTACTTTTTTGTCGTTAATTTAAGTCGTCTTGCTGTAAATACAAGGGGTTTTGTGAGAAATCGATAAAAATTCGAAATGAGTTAACAAACAATTTATTTCACAAAGTTGATAAACATTTACCGCGACATAAAATATCATAAATGTGCACGTTGACATACATAAAATTTTATTTATAATTTCAAATGCATTTGAATTCAACGGTTGAAAGTTTGCTATCATGATTATTTTGGTAAAAATATAAACTGTTTATTGCATAAATTTTATATATATATTAATAGTTTGCAGCGTATATTTAAGTATTATTTGCAAAAATCTGCAAATGCCTTTTATACCAGGAACACAATTTTCTAGAATGTGTGCTGAAATGTTTTACATGTTCCTTCTTCTTTAAGTATTTTAATTGTTTAATGCCGACTCTTCTATTTATCGGTGGGCTTAAATTATATAAAAGAATTGTTCACAGAAGAATCTTAAGAACCAAATCTGTGTTATTTAAAATGAACATTGTTCATGACAATTTATGTTCCTTCTGTAATGAAAATGAAGAATCCCTATTAAATATATTTAATATTTCCTTCAATAAGGGGGCTGAATAATAAACTTGGCGTAGCATGGGAAATTCAATCTTATACAAAATATCAAGAAAAAGAACTACTTAACTTGTTAATTGTTAAACTGTGTTTGTATATCAATATAAAAGTGTTATTGTGAATTGTGCTGTTTGCTTAAAAATATTGAATACCATGGTCGTTTGATTAATTTTTATAATTGTCTGAAGTCCAAACGTTTGATTAAAGTTCATAATTTTCTGAAGTCCAAATATGTTGTTTTTTTGGATAATAACATGGCATTGTGTATGTGTCTGTATGTGTGTCAACTGTATGATTGTGTCTAATAAACGGAATGCAAGGATTTTGTTTACCTCTTTTATAATGAATTGTTAAAAGAACTCTATTGTATACCAGCAAACTAACATGTAAACTAACGATACAATGTGTAATGTATCGACGTGAATAAATGATATAAAACAATATTTAAGCGAAACAGAATTCAATAGTGGAATTTGTATGTTGTACCTTAATATGAGAAAATAAGTTCTTGGTTAACACGCGTCGCCAATGCCTTGTCGAATATCGCTGGTTTAGTTTTCTTGGTCAAAGGAACGAACGTGCGTTCAACGCAATATTTCGTAATTGCTATGTATTGCTAAAATGAGATATAGATACACGTCCTAATGGACTTAAAGTAACGAGAACATGTTTACAATTAAGCGAATGTGTTCCTCGAGAAACAATTAGCTGTCGATCACTAAGTAATTAGCTCTACCTTACAACTGGTCAGTTTTTATTAGAAACAATTCATTATCTGGCATATCTAATACCCAAGACTTAATATTTGCGTGTGTGTACGGCACGGTATCATACATAGACCCAGCTTAATGATATACGGTTTGGTGTTTCAACCGACCCATAATACATTGATATTAATCTTTTTCTATTATTTAAATAATACCATATAAAATAATTGAAATGTATGGATCTATTTGTATTGGTAAAAATATGCGAGTTGCAATAAACTGTACTTTTGTCCGATAATGTGAATAGTTGTATGGTTTGTATATTATACTAGAAGGGGATAGTATTAAAGAATGTTTACATTTTTAGAATAATTAATTAGTAAATATATTAAATAATTTCATTAAAGAACACTACAACACGTACACCTTCAAATTGTCTGTTACTTTTAATCATGAATATCATACAATTTATACGTAAACTTGATATGTCGAAAAGATACGCAAATTTTAAGTGTTTGAAACTTCATATTTTAAAGCAAAAATTTAAAATACCGATGAAACCTTTTTCAACGTGATGTATTGATTCGCAAAATGTTATTTACATTATTAAAGACTTTTCGTATCACCTTGGGGGACTTTAATTACGAGCTCAAGGCCAATGTTCTAGAAGATTACGCTACCTCCCTTTAGCGCGCATCATGGATGGACTACCCTGGGGTATCAGTCTTGCGAAAAGAGGAATTCTTAAATAAAACCGTGGCATTGAATACTTACACACGTAAAATACGTACATAATGTCCACCACAAGTCGATTGGAAAAACCAATATGCTTGTTGCATGCAAATTATTTATGCAAAGACTGTCAATAGATTCCATGTGTGATTTTTATTCAATTAAAAGGAACTCAATGAAGACACAATTTAAGTAAATATGTTGTGAACTGTTTAAGAGTATACAACGCAGATGCAACTTGAGTTTTAATGGAACATCAATTTGATTGGATTAACGTGCAATGTTTATAACACTTGAACTGTACTTTCAGATTCTTCTGTCTTCCTCGGGCAATGACCTTAAAGCATGCAACTGGTAATTGAGGGTACAATCATCAGAGTGTCGGCATTGTTAGGAATGTAACATCACACCTAGACAAACACAAGTGGACACAAGCTTTCCAGAATATCGACGAATTCAACCATGCCTTTAAACAGCGCAGCTTCTATATTCAACGATTTTAACATAACCGTTGACAACAGTACTATGAATGGTTCTGACAAATACCATTTCAACAGTGACTTGATTCGACGTGAAAAATCGTCGGAATTCTTTTCCGTGCTCATGCCGTCGTTCATCTACACTGCAGTTCTCATGCTCGTTGGAATGCCTGGTAACTTCATTGTGGTTATAGTATATCTGTGTAAAATGGCAAAAACCACATCCCGACACTTTATAATCTCGTTGGCTGTTTGTGACTTTATAAACTGCGCGTTCGGAATGCCAGTGGAACTGTGGTTGTTGACAAATTTCTATAACTTTGATTACCCGATTCTGTGCAAACTGTCTAGGTTTTCGACGTTTTCTATGAACAACGCCTCGACATGTGTCCTCATTGGCATTGCTGTAGACCGCTTTCGACGCGTGTGCATGCCATTACGTCCAAACATAACGGTGAAACATTCCAAGATAATGTGCATTTCGTTCGCGGTGATATCTTTCATTCTCGCTATACCCGCATTGTTCATATACAATACCAGAACCATACCTATACAAAAAACTGTCAATGGAACGTTGATCAACGTGGAACTAAAAACATGTTACGTTGTTTCTACAGCCGGGACCACAGTCCCCTTAGTGTTCAGCTCGTATCTCTTTGCCATCATTATCCTTATGATATTGTCATTGACAGTCATGTACGCTCTCATCGGAAGGGTAGTTTGCTCTACAAGACAAGGTGCCAGATCAAAAACAAATGAACATGGCGGCTACAGACATTCTATTGTTGCAGACAATATAACATTAGACCGCTCGAGGTTTTCAACTCGTTTTCTGCGATCTTTTTCTCAATACTCCCCAAACCTCTCCACCAGACAGAAATCCCCGAGCAAAGCTTCGCCATTGCACGAGATTATCGAGCCGCTGGCCCCGGCCAATCGGTCTCACTCGGACTTGTCCATGCGCAGACATGGCGGAAAAGAAGTCCGAGCGGGCAGAACAACACTGATATTATTTATAGTAACACTAGTGTTCGTGTTGGCCTTCGTTCCGTATTTAGCCTTAACCTCGATACGGTATATCTCGCCAGAGAAAATTGAAAACATGTCGACATCTGGAAAAATGATGTATCATTTTGCGTTGCGTTCGTATCTACTTAACAGTGCTGTCAATCCACTCATTTATTGCTTTCTTAACAGAAAGTTCAGAGAAACAGTTCAGCTCTTCTTTCAGTCTGTGTTGTGTAGGTGTTGCAGAAAGAAATAAATGATAATTAATTAGTTGGTGACCTATCTTATCCCGTGAATATACTAAAACATAATTAAAATGTCCAGTCTTTAAATCATTCTTCAGACAGGTGTGCACTTCTATAATACAATCCAGGATAAGAGAGTTCAGGCTACTCGTGTTGTTGATCCCATTATAAAATGTGTGTTCTCTTCTAAAACTATTTGCGTGTATGTATATAACAGTAAAAACCATATAGCTGAGTGCAGAATTTATCGAAATTGTAAAGCTTACAGAAATTCTGACGAAACATTCCATTAAGAAAAGATCGTTTGGCGATATACATCATGTATTGTGCAATAAATTGTGAAAGTTGACGTATGTGTTTATAATCAATTGTTTTGTCCTGTCACACATTTATGACTGAGAAATACTTTGTTATTTAAAATATTTCAACTCAAAGAAAAGTTTCGAACCCTTGTTTACCAATACTATGTTCTTTTTACAAATGGCTTCATGGGAAGTTAAACAATAAACGCATGTTTGATTACGACCATTTACCACAATAATGAAATGTTGTTTTGTTGTTTAATAAGAATAAGAAGTTAAATGTCATGATACGGGACTTATGTCAGTGTTCGTATGTCATGCTTTTGCGCAATTAATATTTCGACCGTGTATCCATTTGATATTTATATTACGATCCATTACCTGTTGCTTGCCTTTGTAATTATTCCGTTAGAAAAATGACTCTAACTTACATGGGAGATAATCTTCGAGTGATTTCAAATTTTCTAATGTCCCACATATGTCTTATTTTTTAAATAGGTCATATGACATATGGGAAACGCGTTATCCTAAATTGTCAGATATAACATAACTAATTCAGTTACAATCCATATTTTAATATCGTACGTGCCCGCTTGAAAAGCCAGAATCGATCTTAGCAAATGAAATATTCACAGCCATGTAGTAATGCATACTATTCTTTATTTTTGTATAAGTGAACATATAATATTTGTTTGAGTCAAAGTAATATATTGCTTACGAGCTCATCGCGGCATGAATGTACTGGTAATTCTTTCACCTTTCTGACTTTTTTAATACTTAAGTTGAAGGTTGTACATTAAATTACATCAGCATTGGAATAAGTATAGTGTAACTTAATAATACAAATACGCCGATATCAACGGGGTAAATTGTACATGGTTTCACCGCAAACTTGCTTTGTTTAGTTGAGTTAGCGCATTTCTTTGTGCATCTTGTCTCTTATGTCTACGATTTTGTAATTGAAAGCGTTATTACATGCTTACGTCACAAGCAACACGTTTTTAAAATAAAGACTGTTAACAATGAAACGTTATCTTCAACATATAGACACCTTTTACTAATATGTTCTTGGTTCAAGGTATTAATAGAAATCGAGGCTCAGTGATCCACACGAATTTAAAAAAAAACAAAACACAAAACGCTCTCATGCGTTGGCTTTGAGGATTGGTTAGCTTTGCGGTCTTTATAAATTAATAGATGAATAAATATATTAAAAAAACATTAATGAATAAATAAATAAATAAATAAATAGTTTACCGGACTATAGACTTCCAAACAAGAGTTTGCCGGACTAAATACTTACAAACAAGAGTCTGCCGGTCTAAAGACTTCCAAACAAGAGGTTTCCGGGCTATAAACTTCCAAACAATAGTTTGCCGGACTATAGACTTCCGAACAAGAGTTTGCCGAACTATAAACTTCCAACCAAGAGTTTTGCCGGACTATAGACTTCCAAACAAGAGTTTTGCCGAACTAAAGACTTCCGAACAAAAGTTTGCCGGACTATAAACTCTTGTTTGGAAGTCTATAGTCCGGCAAACTCTTGTTTGGATGTCTGAAGAATGGCAAACTCTTGTTTGGAAGTCTCAAGTCTGGCAAACTCATGTTTGGAAGTCAATAGACCGGCAAGACTCTTGTTTGGAATTGTTTGACACTGAAACATGGGCACTGTACATTATATGTTAATATAAACGGCAAAAGTAAAAACAAGATCTAAATCGATAATTGATAAAACGCGCCCGTGACTCTTGGCTATTTCAGCGTGGAAGCTGTTTATACAGGGGTATTCTCTTTAAGCCCCGATTTTTCCATATCCCGGGGGAAATACTACTTGGGACTTTGGTCCATGAAACATGTGTGAGCACTATGGCAGTACGTAATGAAGTTAATAATACTCTTAATTGATTAATGGCTACGTGCAAATTGCGACGGATCCAGACTATTCGTTAGTGGATAATAACGTCCTTATAAGAGCATAGTCAGGGGAAAATTACTTTAAACAACTGAAACATGGGAAATTTAATTATGTTTGAATATGACCAGCCTCTGAAAGTGTTTACGTGCTTTAAACGCTTATTATGGTAAATCAGCTAGATCGGTGTTACAATTTGCTAATTGCGATTATACGAATGATTGTGTTCTACAATCAAATACACATGATTCATCGTATTGTATTAGGCTATCATCGTTGAAAGATGCGATTATAAAACTCGCGATTATACACCAGACAGCCAAACAGATTCATCAAACTTATACAACAATACATCATCTTCTGTTATGTCATTAGATATAACAGAATAATCTCATATTGTTTTGGAGCTCATAACGCGCCTGCAATTTGTATACTAGCTGAACCACATATAACGTTGTGTTGAATACAGATTGGACCACGGCCTTCATCGTCACGCTACAGTACAGTTTACAACGTAACGTAAACCAAGTACAACATCACATCGACGCCGCGACAGATACACAGGTATGGTATTCTTTATTGATATATAACATTTAACAATATAAAGAAGTGAAACTCCAGCTGCTGGAGCAGTATTGAAATCTTATTATAAACAATTAGTTGGTCCTTTATTTATGGCAAGTGACCGATTGCCGAAACAGTACAAAACAGCACAATACAGCACAATACAAAACAACATAAACACAAATAAGAATAAAGCTGGGGTCACCGCCTTGGAACGGTCAATGCAACGCATTGGGGGTTTAAACCTGGTTATAGAGCGCTCAACCTCACACTTGGCCCAGCAATATTCATAATACATTTAAGTGTAAATAAAAATTAACGTCATAGCATTGTAACTCAAATTAAACAATAATAAAAGGGAATTAAAACGCATTCAATTTAATTACTATTTAATTACTCAATTGCATTGAAGATACAAGAGTAACAGAGTTACAACTTTTTGACGAACGATCAAATAAAACTATTAACGATTGTCAACTACATTCCTTATAAAGCCGTATAAAGTTGTCTGTTTTAAAATTCAGATACACACTGTATCGTTTAATTAACTATGAACGAATATTTTTTTTAAATAATAGTTATGTGTCTTTAAACTAGATAATAGGTATATCGCAATACTAGATACCGGTAGTTTCACTTGCGTTATCACGAGTTAATAGTCGCATGCTTGAAATGGATGGCTGAGAAAAAGTAACCGGAAGTTTAATATGAATTGTGTGTAATAAGGTTTTATTAGTTAAGTTTTCTTACAGATATCAAGATGAAGCTTACAATATTCCTTACAGTATTTATCTTGTTGAACATGGACGCCGTCTACCAAGGTAAATGACACGTTTCGTTTGTTAATTATAAATACATCGCTCACGTACATATTTTCACATTAAAAAGAAATCAACATAGGAATCAATTAATGTTCAACAATAAGTTATAAAGATCACCTTTATTTATAGTATTAATTTATTAATTGGACGAGCAGCAAATGGAAGAAACATTCCAAGCGGCGGCGGCGACGGTGAAAGCGGAAGTAGGTCTGGCAACGGCGGTCGTGGTGGCCACGGTGGTCGAAGCGGCGGCAGTGGTTTAGACGGCGAGCCCGGTGGAAGTGGCAGTATATCTGTTGGCGGCGGCCGTGGGGGAAGTGGCGGCCGTGGAGGTCGCGGCGGTGGCGGTGGTTTAGACGGCGAGCCCGCTGGAAGTGGCAGTATATCAGTTGGCGGCGGCCGTGTGGGAAGTGGCGGCCGTGGAGGTCGAGGCGGAGGCAGTGGTTTAGACGGCGAGCCCGGTGGAAGTGGCAGTATATCCGGCGGCGGCCATTGGGGAAGTGGTGGCCATGGAGGTCGAGGCGGCAGTGGTTTAGATGGCGAGCCCGGTGGAAGAGGCAGTATTGACGGCGGCNTGAACCATGGTGTTACGCATGCGCATACTACAACTGATGTATAGTTGGAATTCTTGTAGTGAAATATATTCTCTACATAGTATCGCGTGCTCACTATTTGGAAAGATGTTCAATTTTCTGTTGTACCATTAAGATACAAAGAAGTTTTTAGTGTTTTGAGAGCAAGATAGTGTGCTAAGGTCTCTCGAGTGTCTTTCTTTACCAGGCTCTAAAAAAACCTAGTTAAGTCCTTTATGTATGTACATGTAAAACAGTACTTTAAAATAAAAAGTCAACTTTAACATACATTATCACATGTATCGTAGCATGTACACTTTAAAATTTTCATATTTAATTCTTATCTTTCACTATATTAATATTTAGTTTCCCACTATGCGCCTGAATAAAAAATATGTAATATGTTTAAAATAATTGACTCAATGATACATAACGAGAACCTGGTTAGCTTCCTCATATTTATCGATCGATAAAATGTGCACTTCGCAAATTAATCTCACACCCCGGTCTTGTATTCACCAACCCATTCTTAAACTAAAGAATAGACTAAGAACAAAAAATACGTCCAGCGTTTGAATATAGTCATGCCACCATTAGTGATAATGTCATTTACGGATTGTTCAACATGATGAACGATGTAGATAGAGGCAGTTAATGTCAAGTTTGACTCAACATTAATTAACGCAGTTCTTTAATATTCAAATTTTAAAACTTTGCTTTGTTCTTAGACTTAAGTCTCAGAATTGTTTGATAAATACGGACCCTGGACAATAAGCGAAAAGCACCACTAATGAGGAAAAATATTTGTACTGCGTACTTTTAGAAAACGTTATACATAACAAATAAATTCATGGTTTTAATGTTCTAATAATAGTCAACTGAGTAAAAACATGCCTTAAGCATTCTCGACTACAATCAGACTGAAAATAACAACAGATTTAGAAGTAATAAAAGTGGCAGTAGACGTAAATTAGTTATAAATGCCATATTCTTCCTTGAGGTCCCGTCACAACTAGCCACCAGACAAGTTCTAAAACGGTCGAACCCCGTAGAAAGCTGTTGCTATCCCGATGGGGGAACGGTACAAGCTGTGATCAGATGCCTCAAAGGCTTAACAGACTATATAAAAAGCGCTGCTTTTGTACGTTGGTGTTATGTAAGAGTTGTTTCAGAATTGTACAATTTTTCTTACAAAACACTGTTGCGTTGTTGAAAAAAACCATGACGACCATCTTGGTAACTGTGGCCACGCTGCTGCTCATCAGCTGGATCTCCGACGTGAATGGGGCGTCTCCCCTATATAGTGAGTAACGTAAAGTTGATTTTTATTTTGTCAAACTTTCAACGTAATTATTTTAAACAAGCACAAGTATTAATAGTGAGAATTTCTAAATAAACAACATTTACAAAATGTATATGTTCAAATGGTTCAAAATTTCGGAAATTTTGGAATGGAAGAAATGGTTGTATTAAGTTCTGGAGCCGTATTCATCAATAATAAACTCAAACTTGAACTCAAACTCAGACTTTGACTCAGACTTAGACTTACTAAAGACAGACTCAGGATTCGTATTCACGAACGCGTTTGGAAATAGACTTCAATAAGATTGTGTTTTTTTTATGACGTCACGACTAAGCGAACTCTCTAGTAGGGAAAACGCGCCAAATAGTGTCAAAATAGTAGCAGACATTTTGATATAACTTATTGAATGGAGTGTTTGGCAGTTGAAGACAGCGAAACGAAGCGCCAGAAGGTCCAGATTGGTACGAGCCAGAGATTGTTTTTAATGCGCTGGTCGGGACCGCTGGAGCCTTCTATAAGGGGATCGGAGTCGAAGAGATTTTGGTTATTCGAAGAAAAAAATGGGACGAGGTGGCGAGCAGAATATCAGTGTAAGTTATATGTTATTATCGTATCTGCCTTATAGTTGTANGGTAAATTGTTTAAGTAAAACTGTATATAATTTATTTAAATGTTGTTGTTGTTTTGTTGTTTTCAAAAGGATATTCTCTTATTTTTCTTAACATGCATGGTGATATATTGAAAATTCTACCACGACCGGGATTTGGTTTCTATAGCCAAAGAAAGAAATTAAATAAGTATGGGATAATCTGCAACGAAGAATGGAAGATCGTGAAATTGTGAAAGTAGTTCTGAAAATTCCAAGAATTATGCAGTTAAATGCACGCGCTTAAGCGTGAGATCTAGCAAATGTTTGGCAAACAAATCTTTTCTGCATTAACAGAGCGTTTAAACCACATAAGTTGTAACAATCGCATCTAATTTGCATCTAGTTTGCATTTATTAGCATCAAAGCATCACTGTTATATATGACGCTCCGTTGATTATCTTTCATTGTTGATGAATGAAGCCGACTTAATTTTGTATTGTGTATGTGTTGACGTCACGGACATGTAAATGTGCATGTTTTCGGGAGGACAAATAACGGAGCATAGATAAAAACACTTCAAATATTCTATAGAAGATTCAGATGCATTTGTGAGAGTTTCAAAATAGTTAACGGCCAATTATTGGTTATGACGGTTATAACGCACGGGTTGTCTTTCCGATGATTGTTATCAAACAACTTGGGCTATCATTGTCGCGGTGTAATCATCGAAACCGAAAACCGTTGGTTATTACCGCAATAACCAGGAACAAATTGAAATCAGACTGAAAAAAATAATAATATTGGAGTATAATCACGCACGTGGTCCTTGCGACCGACTTGCGTCTGACGCACGATGCACGCACGTCGCACGCATTATACGCCACACACTTGCGTGTTTAAAAAAAACGACAAACGTGCATCAGGCAGAAGGAGACCGCGCGTGGGCCACAAGTTGCCCGTGCGCGCTTCACAAGATTTTATCGAATGTTTGCGTTTGTCTTGCGAACTCCATTGCTGAAAGTATACGACCCTCGCTCTGTGGCAACGGGTTTTAATGCATGTGCGTAAAGTGTAATCCCAGATGAGCATGTGCAGTACCCGCATTTAAGAAAGCATTGTTGGATAATTCCTAACCAGTTAACATATCCGTTACAGTCTCATGCCAAACAATCAACTATTATATTTATTAATTGATACGTGTGTGACAGAATAGCAGCCTCATACTGACGGAAATAAATAGATCCTCCTGTTGATGTTAGAAGGCATTAAATAACTTCGCTTGACAGTTGCTGTCAACAATCACTTAATTATTAAAGCAAGCAATTAACCATTGTTATACTTAAATCCCGTAAGGGGCAATATCGGTGGAAAAACGATGATAAAAACGGATTTGGTACATTTCATACATTTGTATAAATGATTTGAATCAATGCAAACTAATAAGCGAAAGCCGATTGTGTTAATGTATATACATATCACTGAGTTATTCAATGGTAATGTTAATATTGTAAATCAATGTCAATCAATATTAGTAACTCATAACATAATTAAAATGGGCTGTATGGATAAAATCGATATATCCTATTTATATTTAATTTTACGTAAAATAATAATTTAAATTGTTAACAATTTGAACTTCAATATACATATAACTTTTACGATCAATGTCAAGGTTTGGACATCGACATTATATTTCTGTTATGATACTTATTTTCTTTGGATATCGGTTAACTGTCAACAATTAGTTATTTCTATTTTTAGTAAAAACTAATTCAAATATCAATCGTAATATAATTTTGGACATGCAACATCCATGCATGTATCAACAGTTATATGTGAATCCTGATGTCAATAATGTAATATAGTGTCAGGATATCATTCATTCATTAGTTTAAACGTATTTATTGCATCAAATATGCATGGGATTGGATAACAAGTTATTGCAACATTATCTGGATCCTCTCCCAGATAATTATATAACATAATTTACTTAAATACATTATTAATAGTTCAACAACATAATCAGTTAGTATAACATAATTTAACACAGATTAATAAACATGAAAGAAGGTTAACAATTGTAAAGTTATTGAGATTAGTTATCTTCCATTGTATGCATGTTATTGACAATTTTATACAAAATTTAAACCTTTTTGAGCCTGCTATGAATGTCTGTACTGTTCTGAACACCATTTCATTAAAATCCAAAGACATATTGGGTTCACCGAAAAGAAACAATTACACATTAAGGTTATGGTTCAATTTGCTTATAGTTAGTCCTCTTATGTGTGCAAAGTTTAAACATTCAAAAAAGTAATGCCGCGCATTTTCACAAGGAGCTCCGCAAGAACAAGATTGATCAAGGATTAGATTTGATCTATAAAGATCGTAGTTTAAACTACTACACATAATTCTCAGTCTTGTGTGAGCTATGTTTACTTTTCTATTGCCTATATTATAGTATGTTTGGCACACAGATGACTGTGGGGTCATCGCTGATCTGAAAGAAGATATTGTAGATTTTTCTCTTGTGTCTATATTAAGGTCACTCCACAATTTTATTGTAGATGGAAAATACGATATACTGTATGAAGTTAATCGAGATTGGGGCAAAGAGTAATTTTCTTGATTTCTTAGATTGTAATTTGATATACTACCGACATGTTGTGGAAGTATATTTGATTTATAAGAGGGTGTTAAATGAGAGTGAATTTTATAAAATGTTACTAGTTTTTTGCTTTTTCTCCTCGAGGCTAAGGGTTCAAGACCAGATTCTTTATATAAGTTCTCTTTACTACAGAAGAGGGGTAACCCACATACAATTCTAGCAACTTCCAATTGTAAATTTTCCAGCCTATTGCTTTCATATTCAGTACAACCGTCCCAAACTTCACTAGCATACTCTAACATTGAAAGAATAAAGGTTCGATAGAGTTTAAGTATGTTGCTTTTCGATAATATATACTTAAGTTTTCGAAGAACATTTATTTTCTTTGAACAGGAATCAAAAACATTATTTACATGGTCAGACCATTTGGCATTTGAACTTAATGTAACCCCAAGATGTTTATGGGTGTTTGATGATGATAACACGGTATTTTGAAATTGCAGTTTTAACGCGTCTCCGGATAATGTGTTTGACACAAAAATGAATTCAGTTTTATTTGGATTAAAAGACACAAGCCATTTCCTGGACCAACAGTCAAGCTTGTCAAGGTCAGAGTTAATAATTGCGGTTATTTCGGAAATATCTTTAGAAGCATACGCAAGAGAAGTGTCGTCAGCAAACAGTCTAGTAAGACTATCCAGATTTTCAGATATATCATTAATATAGATTAAGAATAAAAGAGGACCAAGGACAGAACCCTGGGGTACACCAGCTTTAATAGGCTTACTGTCAGAGATGGTATCTTTAATAAGAACTTGTTGTGACCTGTTTGAGATATAATCAGTAAGCCATAATAGCAATTCATTTTTAAAGCCATAAGCTTCAAGTTTATGAATAAGACCTCTGTGCCACACTCTATCAAATGCTTTTGAAACATCACAAAAAACAAGACAAGTGTGTTTCTTTTCATTAAGATTTTTGCATACAGAGTCGTACATTTCTAACAGTTGATAGACGGCGCTATGACCCGGTCGAAATCCGGATTGGGAACTATGAAATAGATCGTTAGCCAACATATAGTTATAAAAATGTTTAAATAATACTCTTTCAAATACTTTACCAACACACGAGAGTAGTGAAACAGGGCGATAATTACTGCAATCGTGTTTGTCGCCTTTCTTAAACAATGGAATTACATATGCTTTTTTCCATAGTGTTGGAAATTGACACTGATTTAAAGACATATTGAACAATATACAAAGTGGAACACATACTGTTTTGGATGTATTTTTTAACATACAATGGCTTATACCATCGCAACCAGATGCTTTCCCAAGTTTTAAAATATGCAATATATCTTGAACTTCTGCCACTGATATTGTAAATGGTGCACAAGTTGTAATTATGTTTTTATTGAGGTTCGGGGGGTCAATGTTTTCGTCGTTAACAGTTGATATCGAACTAAAATAATTGTTTAAAACATTGGCTTTGTTCATGTTGTCCATGATAACATTTCCACTACTATCTAAAAGAGGAGGGATATCGTTACACGACCCAGATTTATTTGTAAGTCTTTTTATTAATCTCCAGTACGATTTCGGATCGGATGCGTGTAAACTCTCAATTATGCCATCAACGTTCTCATAAAAATGTAAGCGGACATGTTTGCGCATATTATTAACTGTGTTACGTTGGTGCTTAAATTTAATTAAATCACTGTTAAGCTGCGATCGTTTGTATGTTTTGTGTAACCTTTCACGCAATCGTATTGCATGTCTTAATTCTGAAGTCATCCACGGTTTATCAGACGGTCTTATAGTAACTGATTTTGATGGTATTGTACCTTTTGCAAACTCTAAGTACATCTTTGTAAACAATTCACAAGCTTGGTCTAGAGACCCGCATGTAGAGAGCAACACTGCCCAATTTGTATTACTTATAAGTTCATTAAAACGATCAAAGTCAGCACGCTTGTAAATCCATACGTCGCGTTTATAACATTTCGAAAAATTAAACGATATTTCAATATTTGCAGTGCATGCTGCATGGTCACTTAAAGACGCATCCGTGTTAATAACAGACGCTTCAGTACATTTACATGATTCACTTAGAAGAATTGGGTCAAGTAAACTGTTACGACTGTTCCCAAAGCGTGTTGCTGTTTTAATTACATTAGTCAATCCATATATTGATAATGTTTCATTAAGTTTACCGTATGATGCAGACAAAGTGTCGAGAAAGTCAACATTTAAATCACCTAATATGATAATATTAGGACATATTTCAAAGGCTTTTTCAATTGAAATGTTAAAATGTTGCCAAAAAGCGGATGTAGAGTTTGGTGGTCTGTAAACTGTGCACAAAAGATATGATATTTTATTTAATTTTATTTCTATCCAAACTAATTCGCATGTGCCTAACTCTAAATCTAATCGTCTTTTGCCGTATATAGATTCAGCTAGGTAAACAATGACCCCACCCCCGAAACAATTTCTGTCACGTCTTAAGGGTTCCGAAAAGCCATCAATTAACAAATCGGCTGACAGAATAGTTTCATCAAGATGAGTTTCAGTTAAACAAATGATGTCAAAGTCAGAGCAAATGTCGTTAAGGTAATCCAATTTGTTACGTAAGCTACGAATATTCCAGCTAAACATGGAGAGTTCATTGTGTGTTGGTCCAGGATTTGACTCTACGTCCATATGGGACAATAATAGTAATAGAAGAATAAAATGAAAATCATGATTTTGAATTAGTAAACTCGACCTGAAGGAAACATTTTTTTAAATCTGTTTGATAACCCCCAGTAAAACGGTACAAATAAGACCAAGAGTAATATTTAGACAAAATCTTTGTCTTCGGAAAATAATACCTAATTTACCATGAAATAAACCGATAGAGACCCTGTGAGAAACTGCTAAGTCATTCATTTGGTGGTAAGACTAGTGCACAATCGTTTGTCTGGTCTCTACCGGTTCGACTTATATTTAGACATGAACAGTAAAGTACATTCACCAGGCTCAACTCAAAAACAAACATACAGACAGATAACATATCTAGGGCAAAGTAATACAATTACAAACAAAATGCTTTGAAACAGGGAAATACAATTGCTAACAAAATGTTTTGAAATAGAGAACACATATAAAGTAATCCTTTCAGTTATTATTGTATAAACCGAGTACCATTGGAATTATATTTTAAAATGTTATAATTTTGAATCGGTGTCTATGGTGAATAATGATTCACACAGAAAGGTATTTACCTTAGGTGAGAATGAGAAAAAAAAACAAAGAAAAAATGAGAACCTCGACTTTTTTAAATCAACAAGAAAGAGAGTAATTTCAGTAACACAAGATGCGGGTATATATGCACATAATATATCATTGTATAACGCAATGTGTAATGTACACAACCTTCTATGTATAGATACATACAAAATTT
Organism: Dreissena rostriformis; assembly: GCA_007657795.1. Taxonomy (NCBI): domain Eukaryota; kingdom Metazoa; phylum Mollusca; class Bivalvia; order Myida; family Dreissenidae; genus Dreissena; species Dreissena rostriformis. The sequence goes on from VMBQ01004841.1 coordinate 74,625, forward strand.
ACATACATGTCAACAAAAACACACTATTTCTCGAGTTCATTCATAATATTCAAACTAGATCAATGTATAATGCAATGTCTAATGTACACAACCTTCTATTTATAACAACCAAGATATACATATATTTCAACAAAAACACACTCTCACTCGAGTTCATTCATCGCAACGGATACACGATAATACCGTTCACTACATGGTCTATTCGTATTGTGGATATCGTTATGTGGCAAAAGCTACCCATGTGCATCTGTTCAATCGTGACGAAAAATAGAACAGATAATGAGCAAATTGTGTATACAGTGTTCAT
>VMBQ01004842.1:0-32352 GCA_007657795.1 Dreissena rostriformis
CGTTTTGTCTTGACCGTTTTACCCAGGCAGGGAACCGATGCGAAGGTAAGTTCTTCCCTACCTCGCCACTTTTACGATTGCATCAAAACTATAAAAAGTTGTAATTATTTACAAAAAAAAACAACATTGGTATAAAAAAGTAAAGGGTTATTAAGATGAAAAACATTTATTTATAGATAAAACAAAAACAAGAAGCTTACCTCAATCACAACAATGCTCAAACAAAAAGTCCAGACGTCCGAAATATGCTGCGTCCGAAATTCTATTTCGGTAATAAAAATTAAAGATTTGATGATAACTGAACTGTGCTAATTAAAGAAAAAACTATAAAACATTCGTTTTGATGAAAATGAAAAAAAGCAAACCAAATACTTATCATTTTAACGGCTAATAATTTCGTCGTTGCTTATTGAATTAATAACGCATTTTCTTTGAAACGTCTGGTAACCGTCAAAACGGCCCCGAGTCAAAACGTTAACACAGATTGTATTGAGAACACTACAATTGGATGTAAAATCAAACCTGATTGTTGTTTATTTTTCATGCTAAGTTTTGTAAGAAATAAATGAGTTGACACTTACCAAGTTTTCTGTCACGCATATTTGAACAACCGTACACTGCGCATGAGGGCTTCTGAGGCACGGTATTGATGATATGTAAACACAATAATTTCGTCGATGATTATTTAATTACTATATACCCGAAGTTTGTAGTATAAATCTACTAGTTATGAAGGAATGATTGAGAGATTAAAAACAAATAAAAAAAAATAATCTGGGAAACGGCGCGCGCGAAGCATAACATCGTAACGTCGCGTCAGACGTCATTTCCTGTCGGCCACCATTTTTAGTCGATTGCGCAATAAAAAACACCACTTTTTCGTGATTTAATAAAAAAACTAGATTTCTCCCAGATATGACGAATATGCCACGTGTAGATCGCATTCTGGTCCATATACATGTCGAATCTCGGCAAAAGTTACGGTCCAGTTTTCGACACTCCCAAATCGCGGCTATACGGCGGAGCTTAACGAATTTTAGCCCCCATTATCATTACGTTCAATTGAACGTCATCAATAGATGACGTCAATATATCACTTCATTCCATATTAGAGTTGCGACACCTTAAGGGTTTCGCGTGATGGAATGAGTGATAAAAAATGTGGGTTCGAAAATTTTGGGTACGAAAAAATTGTGGTACGAAAATGTTTGTCATAACTTTAACATTTGCAACTAACGCCGACGCCGGATGAGTAGGATAGCTGCACTATATATATTTCATATAATAGTCGAGCTAAAAATGTGGGTTGGAAATTTTTGGGCAAGAAAAATGTGGGAACAAAAATTTTGGGTACAAAACAAATGTTGGTACGAAAATTTTGGTTACGAAAAAAAATGTGGGTACGAAAATTGTGGGTACAATGGGTCAATGTTAAGGTTTTAGCATGGCAGACGCCGTACGGCGAAAAGACACGACACGACACGATGAGCTGGCTATGACAATACCTCAGGTATTCTCCGAAAACAGCCGAGCTCATATGCATAAGTCAGTGAGTAATACTCAACAAGACTATTGTCAAACAATATAAGTCCCCTACCGGCTCCACCATTGTCAGATTTTATTTATTTTTTTGTTGCTTCTAAATTTGTATAAAAAAAACAAGTCGAAGTGTGCAGAATATTAAAAATTTGCAACTTTCTGATGTTTAAAAGTCATTAAATGCCACTTAAAGTTTACATTTTTTGTACAAAATGACCCATTTTGTGCTGTCCATTATTGGTTAATGTTTTACGCTGTCAGGTCCAAAAGCGCTCATTCTGTAGCTTGTTTGGACTATAATCTATAATGTGGCCAAGTTTCAGCATATTCGGCCCAGTGGTTCTGATTTTATACGCTGTGCCTAGCTTTTATTAGTCCACTACCGGTTTCACCGGAGGGGACTTATGGTTTGCGCTCTGTGTGTCTGTCAGTCAGTCAGTCAGTCATTCTGTCACACTTTTCTGAATCCTGCGATAACTTTAAAAATTCTTAATATTTTTTTATGAAACTTGAAAAAGACTTGAAAATGTGTGTCGCCAGGTACCAAGTAAGAAAAAAATCAGCATTTTTATGTAGGGTCTTCACACGGTAAAATTGTTTTTGCCCAAAATAATAATAGATAAATGCATATTAGGCTTCAATGTTGCTTATACTATGACTACTGGTTCATAAGATGCCATTTTTATAAATATTTATGCCAAATTTAATGAAAAAGACTTGAAAATGTGTGTCGCCAGGTACCAAGTAAGAAAAAACTCAGCATTTTTATGTAGGGTCTTCACACGGTAAAATTATTTGTGCCAAAATAATAATAGATGAATGCAAATTAGGCTTCAATGTTGCTTATACTATGACTACTGGTTCATACGATGCCATTTTTATAAATATCTATGCCAAATTAAATGAAATAGACTTGAAAATGTGTGTCGCCAGGTACCAAGTAAGAAAACAAATCAGCATTTTTATGTAGGGTCTTCACACGGTAAAATTATTTGTGCCCAAATAATAATAGATGAATGCATATTAGGCTTCAATGTTGCTTATACTATGACTACTGGTTCATACGATGCCATTTTTATCTAATTATAAAATATAACAAATCCAACATGAGACAAAAAGGCAAAATAAAGATTATTAAAATAGCATCTTTATAGCACAACTTGAACAAATTACAAATTAGACAGGCACACAATATCATTATAAAAAATATGATAGTCATATGAAATGGCTGTAAACAACTTTAAATAAAAAATAATTACGAAAAACTCAAAACTTGTTTATAAAAGACTTGTTTTTTTTTCCTCAATTATTAATAGCGATAGCTGTTTTTGCACAAATTATAGAAATTCGCGATGCAAATGGTCAATGTTTTAATAAGCGTGTAACTTATTTTTTCACATTTTTCAACAGTTAGCGACTAATGCTTATGTTGTAACGCTGAGTGGCATATGGTTGCTGATGTCGTTACTGAGACTCATATTTTCACAAATTTGAACAATGCTCAATTAATTATTTTCACAATGTTCAACAGTCACAACTCATTTGTTCACAATTTTGAAAAGTGTGCAACTTATTTTTCCATAATTGTCAAGATTGCGAGGCTCATTTTTTAAAATCTTCAACATTGCACGACTCATACATGTATTTCACAATTTTCAACATTGCGAGACACTTGTTTTCACAATTTTTAAAAGTTTGCGACTGATATTTTAGGAATTTTAAACAATGCGCGACAAATTTTTTCACAATGTTGAATAGTCACCACCAATTTTTCTCTCTTTGAACATTGCGCGACTCATTTTTCCACAATATGAACAGTGTGCGACTAATGTTTTCACAAAATGAGGCGGCAGAGGTTGCTGCACAAAGATCAAAAAGCCCACTGCCAGAAATATTATCCAAAAAATAGCCACATGGCTTATTGGAGCTAAACAACCCTTTCTACTTTCAACAAGNATCACTGGGTCATTGCTGCAAGAGCACATTACTATCAGCAATATGATTACTGGTTCATTGCTGCAAGATAAGTTACAATCAGAAGTATGATCACTGGTTCATTGCTGCAAGATCACATTACTATCAGCGATATGATCACTGGTTCATTGCGGCAAGAGCATATTACTATCAGCAGTATGATCACTGGTTCATTGCTGCAAGATAATGTTACAATCAGAAGTAGGATCACTGGTTCATTGCGGCAAGATAATGTTACTATCAGCAATATGATTACTGGTTCATTGCTGCAAGATTAGTTACAATCAGAAGTATGATCACTGGTTCATTGCTGCAAGAGCACATTACAATCAACAATATAATCACTGGTTCATTGCGGCAAGAGCACATTACTATCAGCAATAGGATCACTGGTTCATTGCTGCAAGATAATGTTACAATCAGAAGTATGATCACTGGTTCATTGCTGCAAGATAATGTTACAATCAGAAGTATGATCACTGGGTCCTTGCTGCAAGAGCACATTACTATCAGCAGTATGATCACTGGTTCATTGCTGCAAGATAAGTAACAATCAAAAGTATGATCACTGGGTCTTTGCTGCAAGAGCACATTACTATTAGCAATATGATCACTGGTTCATTGCTGCAAGATAAGTTACAATCAGAAGTATGATCACTGGTTCACTGCTGCAAGAGCACATTACTATCAGCAATATGATCACTGGTTCATTGCTGCAAGATGAGTTACAATTAGAAGTATGAGCACTGGTTCATTGCTGCAAGAGCACATTACTATCAGCGGTATGATCACAGGTGCATTGCCGCAAGATAAGTTACAATCAGAAGTATTCTCAGTAGTATTATCACAGGTACTCCAATCTTCATGAAACTTGGTCAGAGCATTTGTTCTAACTATATCTTGGCAGGGGTCGAAAATTGTTCTGGTCTGTAGAAAAACATGGCAGCCATGCAGGCGGCAAGGCAGTTTTCCTTATACTGGCCATAGTGAAACCTTGTTAACACTCTATTGGCCACATTTATTGTCTAATCTCCATGAAACTTGGTCAGAGCATTTGTTGCAATACAGTTTTGGCTGAGTTTGAAACTGGGGAAAGTGAGGTAGAAAACTAGGTCATTGGTTCAAATAAAAAAAGCTTGTTAACACACTATAGAAGTCACATTTTTTGTCCAATCTTCCTGAAACTTGTAAACATTTGTTCTAATGATACATGTATCTCAGCCTAGTTTGAAAATGTAATGTTAATAGGAATTGAATATTCATGTTTCATAAAGTACTTTTTATTATTCTTAACTCCACCTTCTTAGAATATTTTAGTTCCTTTGGGACTCAGGTGAGTGCCTTAGGGACCATGTCCCTCTTGTTTTTAATGAACTGCCTTGTAGATCGAGATCATAATTTTACTGGATTTTTTAAGGATAAAAATCTCGAATAGTCACTGAGTATTTATGGTACAATTGAGTAATTTAAACCTGTTAATAACTACTTGTTTGTGAAAGCCAACAGACTTATTGTAGAGGCCTTTGAGTCTGTTTTCTGGTTAGAACCATTACTTAAAATATTAANTTTAAACCTGTTAATAACTACTTGTTTGTGAAAGCCAACAGACTTATTGCAGAGGCCTTTGAGTCTGTTTTCTGCTTAGAACGATTACTTAAAATATTAAATTAAATCTTTTGACCTACCAACATCCTGACCAAATAAAAAACCCCAAAGTTCCTTTTGCTATTGGTTTTGTGTGCAAAATGTTGTTGTCTATAAATGTTGACAAACTAAAAACCTTCGTGTTCATTGTNATATCCATTTTTTAAACATTGGTCCGAAATTTAAAAAGCTAAGGGTTGTTTCTATAAACTTGAATTTTAAACTATTGACACGAGTTAAATAATTGGCACTGTGATTGCTTAACAAAAAATCTAGTAAAAAAATACAAAAAAAAATATTATTGAGTAAACTACTAAAAAACAAAGTGAAAGCATTTCTTGTAGGAATGCTTGGGAAAATATAAATGTTTTGGCAATTATGCAAGCAAAACACACTGCATTGTTTTCTCAGTCAGGTTTNAACGCTTGGGAAAATATTAATGTTTTTGGCAATTATGCAAGCAAAACACACTGCATTGTTTTCTCAGTCAGGTTTATTAGCTACTTTGCAATGGAGCTTTTTGTATAGCTTTTTTATGATTATGAATGCGAGTACCTCACATGGTGGGACTCTTGTGGCAATGATCTCATTAAGTGGGAAGTTAACCCATTTATGCCTAGCGTCTACAAAAAAGGCCTTGGCAAACAGCGTACACCCAGATGAGACGCCGCATGATGCGGCGTCTCATAAGGGTCTGCGCTGTTTGCTTAAAGGAATTTCTGTAAGAAATATTCTAAATATAGAAATAAATATACTAGACGTCCCTAATTTTGGAAATAAATTGATCCAATTTAGACGGATGGGAGAGTCCACTAGGCATAAATGGGTTAATAACTTTCTAGTCCAGGTTTTTGTAGATTTGAGGTAACATATGTAATGACATGCGTTTTTAACCCATTTGATCCCGGTTTAGATTGGAAAGTGTCATTCATGCATTTGATAAAAAAATCCACATTTACCACAACGTTTTTAATGAGGTATGGAATAGTTTTTGTTGGTTCATAAATATTTATTAGGGTGATGGTGTGGGACTGGGGACGATGTTATCATGTGTAATTTGTGGTGAGAAATATTANTGATAAAAATCCACATTTACCACAACGTTTTTATTGAGGTATGGAATAGTTTTTGTTGGTTCATAAATATTTATAAGGGTGAGGGTGTGGGATTGGGGACGATGTTATCATGTGTAATTTGTGGTGAGAAATATTAAAGATGCACTCAACGAATAGAAAAAAAATTTAATGACATTTTTACAATGGTACAAAAATCAACAAACATTTCAATCCGTAAAATAATAGCCATTTGTAAATTATTTATTTTATTGTTTTTATTAACAGTAGCAGTGGATATCTCTGGGGCTAAATCAAGCATTTAAATGTTAATTTAGAACACTCGTCTGTTCATACTAAGTATAACCAGTCTTGATTACAGTATTATTCTATTTAAACCAAGTGCTTTCAAACGTGATCATTATTGTTAAAAGTATTTCTTACAAACAAAATTGTTTACTGTGAAATAAACGTCCTTTACTTTCTTAGATCTGTGGACCTTTCAAAATGCATTGAACTGTTTTTGGTGGACAGTGGGTCTTTTAAGAGACCTTTTCACAGATTTTGGCATGTATTGAAGTTTGTCATTAAATGCTTTAATTTGATAATTGTAAACATTGGAACTAAATAGCTCCAGTAAAAAACAATTATAAAATTGAAGAAAAAAAAGGAATCCTCAACTGGGCTCGAACCTTGGAGTAAAAGTCTAGCACTTAAACCACTCGGCCATCCGTGCTCATGCAGTAAGTGGTGTATTTTATACATTATATAAAAACTCCTCATAATGTCACAACATATAACAATAACATCAGAACTCTCCAAATTATCCAATAATTTCGCGTTTGTAATGCTTTATAATTTTCAGGTTTTTAAACCGTCAAAAGATGCATATAATGGATATTTTAGAGCATGGTAAATGTTCAGTTTTACTGTTAACTCGCAAACATCACAACTTCAACGAAAATTTGCAAATCTGAAACAATTTGTTTTCAATTTTGTCAATTTACCAAAACGTGAAAAGGTCCATTTAATTTGATGGTGGAATGATAGTGAAACCTACACCAGGACCCATTAGAGCTTTTTTCTACCTAGATATCGGATTCATCTAATTAAAGTGACTTTAAGAAATCAATTTAAAAGCTTTTAAGCTGTAAGTCAGGTATGCGAATGGCCAATATAAACTGGAGTTAAATGTTTTGTACCATTTAAAAGCCATTAAAACTAACTACATTGTACCCATATTTAACATTTCTTTACTGAGTTAAAAGTTTAAATTTAGGAAAAAAGGTCAAGGTACATGTAAATTTGTTAAATATCAACTTGTATATAAAAAAAATATTGTGAAGAGAAAATGGATGTTTTAATAAAATATATCTTCTATATGACACTTACAATTTTAAGGAAAAATTAAAGTGAAATGGACACTCATCTTGTGTTTGGCGAGTATCAACTAATATTTTGCAGGACATTAACGGGTTTTGTTTTTATTTGTAATCTTTTAAACTTTTATATGAGAAATATAAAACGATATTGGCTATACTAAGATTGAAAAATGAAAAGATGGTTAACAAATCTTCCGCGTCCCTCACCACTCTATAGCAATAAGCTTTTGTTCATTCTATTAAACAAAGGACACATTTCTATTAGATAACATGTAAATTTGATGCATAAACACCGGTAAGTAGTAAAAACTAGTGCTTTTCAAAATACTGAGCCTGACTCATTCTAATATATGCAAATATAATATACATAAATTCCTTGTTTGTACATTTTTTTTAACGAGTTAAATTACAATATAACAGTAAGTACGAGATTTATTATTGTATCTATTTCACCATGTTAAATTACAAAAACTAATATAAATTATGCATCATAACTGTAGTATAAAATATTCACGCATAGAGGTCTCTGGCAGGTTAATATGAGAGAGCTTTACTACTGAAATCATTTCCTTGAATTTGAGTTTCCAACGTGGACACTTTCAAGTTGAATATCGAAAAAATTGTAAAATCATCTGTCTGTGAACATTTCTTTTTAACCCTTTGAGCGCTGGAACCGGATTTTGAAGGCCTTTNATTTGAGTTTACCACATGGACACTTTCAAGTTGACTATCGAAAAAATTGTAAAATCATCTGTCTGTGAACATCTTTTTAAATGATCTTTTTAAATGATCTTTTTTATAACCAATTACCTGGGCTTAATAATTTAATCACATGGATTTAAGAATCTTTTATTTGTGAATGTTATTCTGGCATACATTGGTAGCATGTTCTTTTTAAATTTACGAACAAATGATTAGATCGTTATTGTTAATGATATTCCTGTTTCAAGAAAGAGGATATTACAGCAGTTAGTTAAAATTAGTAAAAAAATACGCTATGAAATCTTAAAATAGGGTTTTATTTGAGAGTTTTGGTATTAATTTGTTTATGATTTGCATGCATTAAATGCAGATAAGAATTTTTTCAAGTGATTACAAGTTTCAAATAGCACTTTAATCATACTTAATAATTTATCTTGCATGGCACACTAGCAAAACTCTTGTTCTTGCCTGTTGATAAAACATGTTAAAATCGTGTTGGAAAATTATCTGTGAACTAAATTTATTTTCATCTAAATGTGAGCTTTTGGCTTTATAATGGATTTTGAAATACATTTTCTGAGTTATTAAAATTGAAAGAATATTGTGGAGAAAACTGCTGTCACGATTTTGGTGCAAGCTTGCCTAGAGAATAATCCATGTTTGAAATAAAAGAACATTCACCTTATGATACAATAAAATTGATGTTTGGCATTATAATTATTAAAATATTAGGATAAGTTAAAACATATTTCAGTTTTTTTTTTCGTTAAAAATCGGGGCCGGTATTCGGCCCATGCATTCCCAATGGCAAAAAGTATACATTTTTCCCAAATGGGACCTAAAAATTCCCAATTAAAGGTTTATTTTTTTTTTATTTTTTATTTTTTTTATCTTAAAGCGGGACTGTACGATTTTTATAAGTGTTAAATTTTAATATATTGATAAAATTATGTTACGATGACACAAAATAGGCAATACAAATTATACATTGAAGACGAATTTCATAAAATTCAGCAAAGACAAGTTAGAGCTGGTTAAAGCCGATGCCGACACTTTTACTCGTATTTGTTAGGAAATAAAATTGTGTCTTTGTGTCGTATAAACGAATCTGCACTAAAACTAAATTTAGATTCACATTGTACATGCATTATATATATGCTGGCGAATTTGGCTGGAAGCCATTTTCAATTTCAGATTTAAATATCTGGCTTATTTCGCATTTTTCGACACATGTTCTTCTTAACTTTTATTTTAATTTATATTGAAATATATGTATACTAATTTTCAANATGTGTTTCAGTTCACGAGTGCACCAACACCCAGTTTCGCTGCAAGAACGACAGTACGTGTATCGACGAGACGTTGGTGTGTGATAAGGAGTACGACTGCATCGACCAATCAGACGAAGCCTCCTGCGATAATAGTATTATTCGTCCTTGTTTTTGTAGTAGGCGCTCTTACAATGCATTATCCTCTGTAAAAAAGTATATCAGAAAATATTCGCTATGTTCGGCATACCCTATAAACTGATCTGACATTGGAATTATTCAGTCTTCAGTCCGCGATTTTTCCCAATCTTAAGGGACCCGGCCCCATTCTTAAAATGTTTAAAAAAAACACACTGTATTTGCAAAACTACAAACATAGTGGAAAGGGTTCTCGCTTAAGTTCTTAAACATTACAGAGGGTCTTTCCCATGATATATTGGTGACAGACATCATCAGCTGCATTCCTACAATTGGTGTCATTCCCAAGATATCAAATACATGTACTAGATAACATAATGAAGTAATAACAATATTCAAATAGTTTCGTTCCTAAAAAAGAACAATAATGATAACAATTAATAATAAATTGTTATAATAATAATGATAATTCAAGTAATCATAATTATTATATAGGTAATAATAAAAAAAATGATACTCATCATCATCATGGTTCTTATTATAATAATAACTAGAAATGGCGCGGCAGAGGCCGACGCTTATCCCCATGCCGAATGTTTGACCTAGNACATCATATGAATTTAAAGATAGTTTTTTGTGAGAAATCCTGTCCAGCAAGATTTAAGAAGAAACATGTTAGCTATATGTTTTGAACTGCTTTGTCGCACTTATTTATCTATGAACATCTGTATGAATGAAGGTCTTCGATGATTGATGAGCGCCTTCTCATGTAAAGAAACAGCTATAATTTTACGTGTAAGAATGAATGTGTTGTTCCAGAAAAAAAATATGCAAACTAATTTTTGAATAGTTCTTTAAAGGTCACAAACTTGTTATGAATGATATCGACTTAATGATACTAGCTAGTGAGTTGAATGTGTACAACATCATATACACGTAATATTATGCTCCATGATCTTTCTTATCTGCAAGAATGGGAAAAAATCTGAATAAAAATATCACTCATCAGTCTGTCTTTTAATATGTTCAAAAAGTAGTGTACGAGTAGGAGCAAAGATGGGCTCTGTGGTGGAGATGTTAGTTTCTAACCCTGTATGTATTCATATTTGTTTCAGGTTCACCTTGGTGGCGCCTAGGTGAGTGCCTTAGGGACCATGGCCCTCTTGTTTTTAATGAACTGCCTTGTAAATTGAGATCATAATTTTACTGGATTTTTTAAGGATAAAGATCTCGAATAGTGACTGAGTATTTATGGTACACTTGAGTAATTTAAACCTGTTAATAACTACTTGTTTGTGAAAGCCAACAGACTTATTGNGCGTAGGAGCAAGGATGGGCTCTGTGGTGGAGATGTTAGTTTCTAACCCTGTATGTATTCATATGTGTTTCAGTTCACGAGTGCACCAACACCCAGTTTCGCTGCAAGAACGACAGTACGTGTATCGACGAGACGTGGGTGTGTGATAAGGAGTACGACTGCATCGACCAATCAGACGAAGCCTCCTGCGGTAATAGTATTATTCGGGCTTGTTTTTGTAGAAGGTGCCCTTACAATGCATTATCCTCTCTGAAAAAGTATATCAGAAAGTATTCGCTATGTTCAGCATACCCTATAAACTGATCTGACATTGGGATTATTCATTTTTATGCCCCCGGTAGGGTAGCATATAGCAGTTGAACTGTACGTCAGTCCGTCTGTCTGTCTGTCCGTCCGAAAACTTTAACATTGGTCATAACTTTTGCAATATTGAAGATAGCAACTTGATATTTGGCATGCATGTGTATCTCATGGAGCTGCACATTTTGAGTGGTGAAAGGTTAAGGTCATCCTTCAAGGTCAAAGGTTAAAAAAAAAACAAAAAAACATTTCAACGCGGCGCAGTAGGGGGCATTGTGTTTCTGACAAACACATCTCCTGTCTTACTTGAAATTCATTTCTCCGAATCCTCATAAGGATGCTATTATCTTAAAAAAATGAAGGCTAAGAGGAAAAACACCCTGAATACTTTTACATTTTAATATTACTTACATTATTTTTTTGATTGTCAAGCACATTATTTTTTTGATTGTCAAGCATGTATTTATTGGATGTACTCGTGACCTAGCAATAATACAAACATGTGCAGTATTATGACATACATGTAATGTTTATGATTTTTGTTACATCATTGATATTGATGTACTTACACATGTATTAGTAATCTACTAAAACCTACTAATAAATTTCTTACTAGGTATTCTCTTTGAGCATGCTTTATTACCATACATGTACCTTGTACTCTTTAGCTTTACACGGACTTCTGCAGTCATTAAAACAATATGTCATATTGGTGATAAATAAAACTATCTCCAATGAGGAAAATACAACAATTGCAAGTTGGTGCATATAATTGATTTTTTGTTAACATGTTTATTTAAGTTTGGTAACAGTGAAAGGCTTACATAGAAAAGAGAACATTTTCTGGGAAGAACCAGTACTTTGTTTCTTTAGAAATACATGTATCCGGAAAAACGCCCTGGTACAGTAGATCGAACATATGGTCACAAGGAGAACACCAAATCTATTACACCATTTCCACTTTTGTAAAATGTGAACTTTGCGTTTTGTATGCCGGTTATTTTGAGAATTTCCCCAACCTGCTGTAGGTCTGGACAGCCTATTCTGTGGAGAGCACGAGTTCACATGCAAGCAGGCTCACCGGTGTATTCCGCTGCAGAAGAGGTGCGACCAGCACAATGACTGTAACGACTGGGAGGACGAAGTCGGTTGTGGTATGAGCAGGCATTGGGCTTTTTTTGTCTGTTAACTGTTTCTCTCTCGATCAGAGGCAAACAGTTTCTCACTAAACTCTTTACCACTCATATACGCACTTTGAAGCATTTATCTCCCTTATAAAATCAAATTAAATTTATGACCTTTCTTAATAGATTCAAGTTTTAAAGGCTTCATTTCCAACCCTAAGATATTGATGAGCAGCAAACAGCATTAAACCTGAACAGACGGTGAGTTACTCGCAGGCTGCTTTGGTTTTATTTTGTTTGCATATAGTGATTTTCTGAACGGAAAGGGTTAAAGCATTTTTTTGGTAAATGAAGACATTTTGATATCATGTAGTTACCTAGTTTCTGTTTGTGAGTCGGTATTTATTAAGTATGTATATGTGAACTTCTGTGAGTTTTCGGAACAATGACTTTTTAAATTGCCTTTCTAGCATAAGAAATAATTGTTCTTAGTCTTTTAAACAAACTAATGCCAATTCAGATGTATAAAATGAGGTCCTTCAAAAGCCCTTTTTTTCTAAACATTCAATACTGAAACAGATTTGAAATTGTGAAATACTTGAATTCTAACTGAATGTTTTTAAATGAAATTACACTAGTATTTGAGTCAAAATACCTAAAGGTGCATGTACATACTAAAACAGGTTTTCAAACCAAAAACAAATGCACTTTTATATCCCCTACATACTCTTCAATATTTCTTCTAGGTTTTGAAGCACTTGTGTGTCAGATGAACCAGTTCACGTGCACCCAGTCTCACCAGTGTGTGCCCATCAAGAAACGGTGTGACAGCGTGAACGACTGCGGGGACTGGGAGGACGAACTCAACTGTGGTGGGTTACTTGCCAGTATTTAGATATAGTGGATTTGAATTAGCCAATGAAAGTGAAGTGTAATAAGTTAGAAACCAGTATGAAATCAAAATACGATTTGCTTAATTGTTATTTTACAAGGAAATATCACTGAAATAAAATTGGTAATAAAATGTTTAAATAAATAAAAATAAAATGGGAAATTAATATTAAATTTTGTGAATTAAACTCACTTAACTCACATTTTGAATTCAAGCAGAAAATGATTGCCTTCGCTACAATAAAAGTTTGCTTCTTTATTTATGTCGTTAAAAATGTTCATTGGACAGAGCTGTAGTCCTATTTGTGACATTATTTACCCATGTGCTGCACAGATTTTAAGCCGGAGAAAGAGTCCCAGTGTAAGGGAGGGGAGTTCCAATGTGACTACGGCCAGTGTATCAACAGCAAGTGGGTGTGCGACGGCCAGAGGGACTGCGAGGATCTCAGCGATGAATGGAATTGCAGTAAGCTAGAAATCAGCGCCCCAGAAATATGTTAACCCTTTCCCACTCAGAAGCAAAGTTAAAATGGCTTTTGCAACCTGCATAAAACCAGAACAGCCTGCGAGTAACTCGTAGTCTGTTCAGGTTTTATGCTGTTTGCTGCTCATTAGTATCTTATGGTTGGTAATGAAACCTTTCAAACTTGAATCTTTTAAGAAAATTCTTTAAGTCAATTTGATTTTCTAAGGAACTAAAAACGTGTCAAATTGCTTATGTAAGTGGTAAAGGGTTAACAGAACCAGCCCCTATGATTACAATCATTCTTAAGTTCAATCTTCAACTTAATCTCATATGTGTTGTGGTTCTGAGAAAACTGGGCATAATGCATGTGCGTAAAGTGTCGTCCCAGATTAGCTTGTGCAGTCCCCACAGGCTAATCAGGGATGACACTTTCCGTGAAAATTGGATTTTTGCTAAGAAGAGACTTCATTTAAACTAAAAATGTCATAAAAGCAGAAAGTGTCGTCCCTGATTAGCCTGTGCGGACTGCACAGGCTAATCTGGGACGACACTTTACGCACATGCATTATGCCCAGTTTTCTTAGAACATAACCCATATAATTAACCAATGAAAACACATGCTCAAAAGTGAGTAGCATTTTCATTTGGCAGTGTGAACCATTCTTCTTGGACAGAAGTGAAATTCGTTTGACAAACTTTTGCTTACCAGCCTGAATATATAAATATCCGATACCTCTATTGCTCTTGCTCTATCTATACATGTGTATTTCATATGTGACACAATTCCTATTTGGAATTTCCCATCTTTAAGGTCAACAAACAAGCATTATGCATGTTTTATCGGATGTGAACGGGCATGTCACATTTTTTAGGTTATCAATTAGGTAGGGTTTTTGTTTGTGTGCATGTTTTATTTTCGTATGTTGCACAATACTGCCCTGGCATATTGCACATTTCAGAATACAAGAATACATTTTGTTTGCGTGTGTATTTCAGATGTGACACGTTGTGGTGCGGGCATGTTCCAGTGTGGCAGTAACACCAGCAGGGACTGTATCGACCTCAGCAAGAGGTGCGACCAGGTCAGGGACTGCCCCGATAACTCTGACGAAGAGAAATGTGGTGAGTTTTGGCAACACTTCCGAAACATGGTGGGCTATGGGATGTTTAGAAAAGGATCATGTATGTATTTTCTTTAAAGGAAATTTGCCTTTAGCGTCGGGATGGTCTTGAGGAGCAAAATTAGTATTTGACCCCCGTCATGCAAAAGTGGGTCTTGTGTCATATGCGGCAAGACTAGGTCCAGACCAGCCTGCGCAATTTCGTTCAGGTCAGGAACTACCCTGTCATCATATGAGACCACCAAATCTTGCGTGACTTTATAGTTGACAGCTTAGCTCCTGACCAGATTGCGTGATTGCTTAAATTACTCAAAAACGCAAAGAAAACACACTTTTGAAAATTCAAAAAGTTCCTTGTTTATTTTCCATCTAAAAATGCGGGAAAAATCCTATGGGAAAACAAAAATACATGGGAAAAAAAATCAAATTGGAATCCAATGTTAAACTAAAGAAAATTGAAAGAGGAAATTCAAATTTATTATAAAATCCTTCAATAAATGATTGCACAGAAGCATTTAATTTATACCTTGCTTAATCTTGAATAGGCATATCTAAAAGGATAAGGTACTTAAGTTTGCAAAGTGTCGGTTCCGTAAGTTTTTCCGATGACCTTTAAATTAAACAATTTTAATTTGCTGCACAGAAAAACAAAAATACCGTTTTTTTTTGTAAGTTAAGACTTTTGTTAAGAATATTTCATAGCAGTATTTCTATGATTTCCTATGCTTGTTACTTTTGCAGTGTACTCTGAGTGCCAGTTCGGCCAGTTCCGATGTAACAACGGTCAGTGTATCGGCAACAGCAAAGTGTGTGACACACAGTCAGACTGCTCGGATTTCTCTGACGAGACACATTGCCGTACGTTGTTTGTGTATTTTGTTTCACCGAAACAACATGTCATCAGTTAATTGTGAAAGTTTTGAATGCACAGAGCAGTACTGATCTGTTTTCTAAAATGATGCTTCTTTGTTGTATTAACTGGTTTAGTTGTATACGGCTGCAAAGCCTGCAAGTTGATAGACATAATTAAATGTGTCAGTGCTATTGAAATCAATGGTACATTTACACATCAAACAGTGCTAATGGTAGTTGTTTGCAAAAGTATTTGGGACATTTTCTATTTTGATAATAGTCTCTATTTAAAGAAACGATAGAAGACTTACAAAAAAAGCTGGACTAGTTTAATGCTTTAATTTTGATTTTTAAGAAAGAGATAATGTTGCTGATAATAAAATGTATTAATATTGTAATATTGATGTTCGAAATTCCAATGAAATTCCATTTCAGAATGGACAGTCACCTGCGCCGACAAGAATGGTGGCTGCGAACAGCTGTGTGAACAGAAGGCCCACGGTGCACGGTGCGTGTGTAACCATGGTTACATCCTGTCACAAGATGGCCACTCGTGCACGGAGGTAGACGAGTGCGCGCTTTTCAGCCCGTGCAGCCACCACTGCAAGAACACGCTGGGCTCGTTCGAGTGCTCCTGCTCAATGGGATATGTGCTGAAGCCTGATGGGAAGGGCTGCAAGGCCCAATGTAAGTGGCTTCATGCTAGCTTGGGTGTTAACATAGTCGATAAAAGTCTTCGTTAATAAACAGATCTCAGTGTTTGATTGTTGGTTTTATTTGCTCAAATTTGTATTTTGTACAGAACAGATAAGGGATGTCTGCTTCAAGTCCTCAAAACTCCATAACGTTATGTAACCCGTAATATGATAAATACGATATCATATATACTGAAAACTATTTTTCTTCTAATTTTAGCAAGCTCAAATGAGAAGGCCTACTTGATCTTCGCCAACAGGGTTGACATCCGCAGAGTGATGCCTGACATGTCCGAGTACGACAGCATTCTGAACGGACTCGAGAACGCCATAGCCCTCGATTTTCACCACGAGAAGGGCTACGTCTACTGGTCGGACGTCACGCTGGACAAGATCAAGAGGGCGTTCCTCAACGGGACGGGCATCAAGGAGGTCGTGGCTTATGGGCTTCAGAATCCCGGTAAGCGTTAGAGCGGCAGCTATTTGGAAACAGCTTGATTTGATTCAGCTTTGTCGTGAGTTTGATCTCTACTTGAGCAGCGTCCATTTAATGCTATGTAGTAACATTTTGAAATATATCAGTTTGATTGATCGCAATATAACTCCCTGTTCTGGAATTATTATTTTAAAAGACTCAATGGCGTTAAATAACATGAGACATTGTTTGTTTTTTAAGTAAAACAGATATTCCACTGCAAATATGCCTTTGTGGTCATTATGTCAGGTATAACTGACGGAAAATATACATTATCTTATCAAAGCTGTCAAAGGGACAGCTCTTGCTATTTAAGAACTGCACTTTCTTTGCAACTTTTACCATTATGATTATAACAGTTTGCTACATATAACAGCATGGGTGGGTAAATGTAACAAGTGTGACAAGCCCTAGTTCTCTTTGGCCACTAACAAATCCATGTATCAATGTCACTATACTTTCCCAATTTTTGACTTGTGTCTCTACAGTTGGAGTGGCGGTGGACTGGATCCACAACAACCTGTTCTGGACTGACTCTGGCACGTCGCGTATCGAGGTCTCCAACCTGGACGGTGATCATAGAAAGGTTCTCATCTGGGACGACCTTGAGAAACCCCGGGCCATCGTAGCCCACCCGGGAGAAGGGTAGGTTGTCATGGAAAACCTGTGTGATTGTTAGCGCTTCCTGGGGAAGGGTAGGGTATTTTGATATGGTTGTATGTGTGAAATTTTGAGGTTTGACTATACAACTTCGTCTCTTGAAAATATTAGTTTCTCTGATCAAATATGAAATCAAGTCTTATAATAATCTACCAAAGCCTACAAATATCCTCTATGTATTAAACATATTCAACAGTGTGGAAAATCATCTAATTTAAACTCACCATGGCTCAAAGTGTATTTGTTCTTACCCTATGTCCAGTGTCATGTGTCGTCAGTTGTCTGTCATCAATTTTTAGCTCATTACCACTCTGACGAACACATTTTGCATCTAATCTTGATGAACTTTGGTCTGTATGTTTATATTTACAAGTCCAAAAAATAGCACACCAGGTCATATCTAAGATAAACCTTTAAACCACTCTAGAGGGACATTTATGACTTAAAACCTTTTCAGAATGTTTATCTCAACAATATTTTTGCCTGGTTCAATCTGGGTCATATGCGTTCAAAATCTATGCCACTTTTTTAAATCTTAAAAACAACATGTTACCACCTAGGGATAACCTATACTTTAAGGATGATATTCTGGACGGACTGGGGCAGCACGCCGAAGATTGAGCGTAGCGGGATGGACGGACTTGACCGCCTGGTGATTGCGAACACATCCCTGTTCTGGCCCAATGGTCTCACGCTTGACTACGGCGCGGAGAAGCTGTACTGGGCAGACGCCAAGCACCATGTGATTGAGTGCGCCGACTATGACGGGAAACACCGGCGAACGGTCATCAATCAAGGTTGTGTAATTTGAATATGTCAGGGTTGGAAGTTAATTAGGGATTTCATTAAGTTTTGAAGTCAGCTGATTCCCAAAAGTAGATGGGGGGATTTGTTTTTACCAGGTGCTGTTAAAGTTTTTGGTAAAAAAAGCATGGTTTAAATGAGTCTAAATGAAACCCTAAATAATAGAGTATGCATGGGATGTGATTTCTCCTCATTTCTGCTGATTCACGATCTTTTATTCAGTTCATTTCTTTTTGTAGAAATAGTTGTTTACTTTGCTGGATCTATTTGAAAGAGGTGCAGTGTTAAGGTTTAATTGTTTTACCCCAAAGAGTGCGAGTATATTTAAGTCATTCTGTTGGTTCCTCCATCCATAGGTTTGTGAGTTGAAAGTGATTTTACATCTGTTATTATTCACTGTTATAAGTTTATTGAGCAAACTACTCCTCATTTCTCATGTGATGGTAATATATAATATTAACTTAAACTCTAGTTTAATTCTATAAATGTTAACTCACAGGTCTAGTTTGTTGAGCAAACTACTCCACATTTCTCATGTGATGGTATATAATATAAACTTAAACTCTGGTTTAATTCTATAAATGTTAACTCCCAGGTCTACCCCACCCCTTTGCCCTGACCCTGTTTGAAGACGAGCTTTACTGGACTGACTGGCACACAAAGAGCATCAACAAGGCAAACAAGTTCACGGGCAATGACGTAGAGATGGTACGCAACAAGCTGCACTTCCCCATGGACATCCACATCTTCCACCAGGAGAGGCAACCTGATGGTATGGCTTAACCCTTTCCCACTCAGAAGCAATGTGAAAATAATGGCTTTTGCAACCAGCATAAAAACCAGAACAGCCTGCGAGTAACTCGCGGGCTGTTCAGGTTTTATGCTGTTTGCTGCTCATCAGTATCTTAGGGTTGGAAATGAAGCCTTTCAAAACTTGAATCTACTACGAAAGGTCTTTAACTTTAAACGCGCCAAAATGTGTATCTAAAGAGGTAAAGGGTTAAGGCCTGTACTGCTTACTGTCCTCTATTTGACACTGCCAAAAATCTGGGGTATTTCATTCCTGCATATTGGTTAAGTATTGTGGTGAGGATTCCAGCAAACGTCTAGTGTTCATTCACTTTGCGCCATAACTCAGGGTCACAGCTTCAATCCCCTGCTCAACATTTACCTACTGGCTTGCTTAAATAACAAGGCGTCTTAAGTACTGAACTATTCCACTTTATTCAACTAACCAATGAACAAGTTTTTTGGAGGTAGGGAGTGGGTATGGATATATGGGAGAGAATCCTGGTGTACTTGATAAGATATAGGATATTTATTGGTATGGCTGTATGATCCAATTTTATCTTACCAGTGGTTATAGAAATGATTCAAAGTGGCGCACCAAGAGTGAAATAAATATTTGATCATTCAATGAAAGCAACACATTTTATTGTATGCCTTAGTACAATAAATAAATAAAAAAACTAAAAAAATTAGCTTGAACATCATGCATCTGTGTATAATGACTTCACCAAAATAGGTGCTTAACATCACCAAAAGTGCGTCATTGTAGGTAAATGATAGTTTTGTTGAATTTTTGTCATGGATGTATGGTGAATGCATGATTATGAATATTTAACATACATTCTCATTTGTCAAGAAAAATAACTGAAACTGGTAGGTCAATGAAATTGATGGAAAAAATATTGCAATTTTTACTGTATTATATTTCAGTTAAAAATATGTATCTTATTATTTCACGGAAACATAATTTTCTTACTATATTTCACTGAAAACCATGTAATAATTAGTACTGCACTCACATACACACCTGCTGTGGAGTGGACTTGGTGTGGTGACCTGCATCAGCTAACTTAAAGATCAATACCGTGTAGCAGAGATAGAGTTGATGCAACAGTGAATTTAGCCATTGCTCAGTCAGCTGAGACAAAAGATCAGTTTTTATGAACCTTTTCATAGAATGTCTTTGTATTTCTCTGTCTAAAATCATTTTTTATGAACCTTTTCATAGAATGTCTTTGTATTTCTCTGTCTATCTATTTGTGTTAGCTTGATAACATCTGTCCCATGTATTTCAGCTATCAATCGCTGTGGCTCCAACCGTGGTGGGTGTAGTCACCTGTGTTTACCGGGGTACGTGGGATATAAGTGTGCCTGTCCCACGGGCCTACACTTAAAGGGAGACAACAAGACATGCGTGAGAAGTAAGGACTATTAAACGCCTTGGGTGGATTATTGGGGGGATGGAGTTAAAGAAATATAAAATTCAGCAATGTGACTTTTTTTACTTCGGCAGGCGGGGTATATGAGTCAGTTGGTCTGTCAATCCATATAAAATGTTGTTTTTTTTATAGAGTGAACATCTTTCACATTTTTCAAGCAATTAAATTGCAACTTCAAGTATGACATCACCATTAAGTATAGATTGCACGACACTTTTCATCACCAATGATCCACTTACACATTCCTATTTTTTCATCTTGAGCATAGCTTACAAAAGCGATGTTGATTTTTTAACCCAAGCGTCCTAGAGGCAAAGCAATTGCCATGGATGTAAACAGTATGTGTATCCACACCACACATGCTATTTTGAAGTAGTTAGTCCGTCCGCAAGCGCATTTGTTGTCATTGCACTATCTGTACAGGGTTAAATGTATGTTTTAAAGTACACCATTCTAACTTGCAGGAGTTGTTCCTTAGGACATTAATTTGAGCATGAGCGATTTTTTTATTGTCCTTCATTGAAAATTACAAAGGTAGTGCCCCTTTTTCAAGTCAGTCCTTTTAGAACATCATGCTACATTCTATAAAATTATGCTACACGTGATGTCGGAGTTATTCTTCATTACTATTGTGACAAAGTCTCGTTTGATAAGGGGACTCCTCTCATCCAGATATCAAGTCCTTCCTTCTCTTCACAACCCGCTCTGACGTAAGGAGGATAACTCTTGGAACTGAGGACCAGTCAGACGTAGTTATCCCCCTTAGCAAGACTATCAGCACGAACGCTGTGGATTTCGACGCAGACAACGACACCATCTTCTGGACGGACAGTGGGACCAACACAATCAGTGCCGCTAAATGGGATGGCACTGAGGAAAGAGTGAGTGAAGTTTGTGTACCGGTAGTTGCCTGTAGTCTTAAGAAAATATTGAAATATTTCCGATTCTTTTTTTTTGTAAAAATAATGCCCACATGTTAACCATCCGTTGATATTTCTTTTCTATATTTTAAGCTCCTTTTTAAGCATAAAAAAATCCAAGTTACTATAGAATATAAAATTTCATGCACAATACAATATAAAAAGTGCTGTTAAATCAATTATCCTTGTAACTGATGATTGTAAATATATAGTAAAAAAGTGTTGTGCTATGACCTGTTTTTGTTACAGGTGATTATAAATGTGTTGCCAACTTTGTGCAGGCAGTTCTGGTCAAAAGTAGGAGTATATGTAGAACTATAGCTGTTTGGAAAGTTTGATGTCACAGCTGTTCAATGTCATGCTGAAAAATTCCCTGTTGTGACACCTTTAGGGGTCTGGAAGTGGAATGGTCCAAAAAAGCTACATATGTATAATCTTCTGTAATGAACTCTCTTTTTTGGAGGTAGAAGTTGATTCCAGTGGTGTCACCACATCAGGTCTGGAAAAGTGCGCGGGGAATTATTATATGTTTTCTTAAATGAACTCAACTTGTTGCAGGTGGTTGTGGGTTCCAGTGGTGACACCCCTACAGGTCTGGCAGTGGACTGGTCCACTCGTAAGCTCTACTGGACGGACACTGAGATGGGCCGGATCGAGGTGGCAAATCTGGACGGGTCCATGCGGGCCGTGCTCATCTGGTCAGGGCTAGGGCAGCCACGGGACATTGTGGTGGACCCCATCTCTGGGTGAGTCCATTGGAGAAAACACCAACAGCTAAAATCTCTCTTGCAAAAGTAATTCAATGGCCAGTCAAAAGATATGAAGACTGGCTTTACAGTTTAATTAAAACCAATTAAAACTAGAAAAAAATACAAAAATAGGCAACATCCTCTGCATAAAATGTGTACACAATTTAAAGCCATCAGAACATTAACAAGCAAGGAAATAAGTAAGTGTCTATTGCCACCCTTCTCGAAAAAGTGTACTAAATGCACATTTAATGGGCATTATATTGGCACCGTATTTTTTGCTAAACAAGCGTTTTTGTTTCTGTTAAAAAAACACTTGATGCATGTTCAATTAAGCAGGGCACATCAGGCTTATCCCACATATGACATTAAGGTCACAATCTCAATAATTATTGTTTGGAATTCAGGTTAAACTTCATTTTATAACAGAGGACTGTGAGGGGAAGTGCTGCATATAATTATGGACCATAACTTTTTCTGACTGTGACATCTTGCTTGTTTACTGTTACAGTTACATGTTCTGGACGGACTGGCAGAAACCTCCGCGCATCATGCGTGCAGGGATGGACGGTCAGGGGCAGACAACCCTGATTTCCCTCAACCTGACCTATCCCAACGGGCTCACGATAGACTACAAGGGTGCAACCAGAATATTCTGGATAGATCCAGGTACAGAGGATCCGGGTTCCATAGAGTCCTGCAAGCTAGATGGATCAGACAGAAAGGTATGGGTAGGCATGGGCAGGTTTAGAAGCTTTAAAAGAGTTTATAATATTATGATCTTAGTGAAAAAAATCAAAACGCATGAATGATTGATATATAAAAAACTGGAATAAAAGTTCATTAGAAGTGGTACCAGAAAATCAACAAAATGGAGTTTCATGAGGTAAATATTTTTTGTTTGTGCAGTCAAAAACTAATTCATGTACAAAAGACATGTACCCTTTCGGGAAATCTCCATTGATCTGTGCAGATTTGTTCATGCAACAGATAGTTAACAACATTTGATTTATTATACCATTATAAGATAGTTATAGCATTTCATTCATATTCATGTATTTTTCAGGATTGAGAAAATAATATGTTGCCATTAAAGTCGTATACTGGTATACTTGCGTAAGAGAAATCTTGAGTAATCCTTAACTGAAATGAAAGTTTCACTAAAAATCTCCATTTTGCAGTCAACTTTCTTATCACCTATGAAAACATGTTTAACATCTTGTTCACAGACGGTTGTCAGTATGAGCCTGTCCCACCCACAGCCGTTTGGCTTCACCCTGTTTGGTGACTACATGTACTGGGCAGACTGGCTGCACAAGAAGATCGTACGCTCCGACAGACAGGGAGAAAACCAGATCACCATTCAGGACAACATGGGCAACGTGATGGACATCACTGTGTTCAATAGAGACAGGAGCGAAGGTATGTTACCATGTGTGCGCTTTAGTTTCAACATTTGTATTTTAGCTAGATTGCTAGATAGCTTAGTTGGTAGAGGGTGAACTGCAAATTTGAGGAAGTCAGGTTTTTTTCTGGCCCAGCCATTTAACCGATAAGCTTTCTCGCCTGCTGGTGCAGCCGAAGTTATACTTTATTTCTATTTGTTTGGTGATTTGTCTTGAAATTGTTTCTACGGCCTTACTTCACTACTTTCCGATTCAAGTATGGCTGTAGTCAGTTACTGACATATTTTACTTGCAGTAATGTTTCTGAAATGCAGTTGAATACAACCAAAAATCAAAACAAGCAGATTGTTTTTATGTCAACAACATTCATGTGTTTTCTTAATTATACCCCCATTACCATTGGTAATTGGGGCTATATAGGAGTCACTTTGTCGGTCGGCCTGTCCGTCTGTCTGTCCCGAAAATTTCATTCGATCTTCACCAAACTTACTCAGAAGTTGTATCTAGATGATGTCTAGGTCAAGTTTGAATATGGGTCATGCCAGGCCAAAAACTAGGTCACGGGGTCACTTAGTGCGTTTAAAACCAAAAGTTTGTCTGGACAATTAATATGTCAGTTATTGTAGATTTTAAAATGACTTTGTATATTTGTTCTCCATCATTGGACGGTGTGTCATGCAAAAGAAGTACGTCGATATCTCCAAGGTCAAGGTCACACTTTGAGTTCAAAGTTTGAGGAAAAAATGGCCATAAATGAGCTTGTCCGGGCCATAACTATGTCGTTCATCAAGGGATTTTGAAATCATTTGGCACATATGTTCACCATCATTGGACGGTGTGTCGCGCGAAAGAATTACGTCAATATCTCCAAGGTCAAGGTCACACTTTGAGGTCAAAGGTCAAAAATGGCCATAAATGAGCTTGTCCGGGCCATAACTATGTCATTAATTGTGAGATTTTAAAATGACTTTGTACATTAATTTTGTTCACAGTCATTGGACGGCGTGTCATGCGAAAGAATTCAATAGTTCAAAGGTCCAAATGGCCATAAATGATAATGGCATAATAATTCTTAGACATAAATTAGCTTCTCTTGTTTTGTGAAGACAGCATGCAAAATATTCTGTGTCAATGCAGCATGTGGGGGTATCCGTCACGTCTGTGACAAAGCTCTAGTAATTGAAAAAGTCCAGAAATGTTTCTGGTTCTATATGTGCAGATGTGATTTTTATCCTTCTTTTACCTGATTTCTTCATCTTGAATGTCAAGATTGCTTCACAAATAGCTTGTATTTTTAATTGATCACTTTAATAATGGAGGTAAACCCAGGACAGGGGTGGGTTATTTACCCCCTCTGAAGATTCACAAAGTCACACCCCTGTATGTGATTTCAGCAGACTTCAACATTTCTTGTCCATTATAGTTGAGAGTATCTGCCAAGAGAACAACGGCCAGTGCAGTCACCTTTGTCTGCCAGCCCCCATGCCACGAGCTCACACATGCATATGTCCCACTGGCGTGCTGCTGAAGAAAGATGGAAGAACGTGTAATACAGGTGGGACGTTTTATATTTATGAGATCATTGTAACCTGCCTTGTTTATTGCATGCCAATTAACAAGATCACATCTTATTGTACATCATCTTTTCAAGGAGTGTTAAGTCTTTCATCCGCCATTTGTTGGCTGTTTGAAACACAACATTTCCAAAAATCACACTGGGCATGTAAATAAGGGTGTAAATAATTGGGGCTAATCAATAGTATTTTACCTAAACAAAAGTAACAGTATTAATACAGCTTTACTGCATGAGCCTTTTACTGGAAACGTCAAGTGTCATCTAAGTACACAGTGTAATGTACTCCCCTTTGTGTAGTATCTGGATTTATCTGGAATGGAAAAACAAATGCAGGATGTGTGCTTAGCTTACGTTGGATATTAATGTCTTTCATACCTATGTTTTTTCACTTAAAAAAATGTAAACATTGGGAATAATTTAGTTGGGATGTTAAGTTCACACAAAATCAATGAAATTTAATGTCCCACAAATAATAATGATTTTGCAGTATGTATTTTAAAATATGTTTACCTCCTTCAAGTGAATATGAACTGTTTCTTTTGCAGATATGAGGAACTTCTTGATATTTGCAAAGCGAACTGACATAAGGAAGATATCACTGGATGTTGGTTACTATGCAGATGTGACTTTGCCGATTTCCAACATGAAGAATGCTATCGCCATCAGCTTTGACAGGATAGAAGGTTAGACCAGTAGGATTGTTTACATGACAAAAGATAGGACCAGGGGAACTGTTGACGTGTTAGAAGGTAGAACCAGGAGAATTGTTGATAATGTGGAAGGATAGACCAGTAGAATTGTTGAGGGGAAAGTAGGCTAAACCAGTAGAATTGTTGAGAGGAAAGGAGGTTTGATCAGTAGAATTGTTGAGAGGAAAGTAGGTTTGATCAGTTGAATAATTACAGGATAGAAGGTTAGACCAGAAAACTTGTTGACATGATGAAATATTAGACCAGCTGAATTGTTGAAAGCAAAGAAGTGTCCACAAGTAGAATTTTTGACATGATTGAAGTTAAGACAAGTAGATTTGTTGACAGGGTAGAAGTTAAACCAGTAGAGATCTTTTGATATGATATAAAGTTAGACCAGTATAATCATCTGACTTGATAGTAGAATGTGAATTTAACAGGATAGAAAATGAGACCAGTTGAAAGTATGACGGTTTGATGGTTATTCAGAAAAACGGTTTGACCAGATAGTAGGTAAAACTCATTAAAGAGAATATGTGGGCAGGTCAGTAGAATCTTGACATGAGAGAGAGACACAGAATCCAGTGCTGGACTTGAGTCTCATTGTAAGGTCCATGTTTCCCAGCTTTGCACAAGAGACCATTTATTCTCTGCAGAGAAAGTGTACTGGACGGACACTATTCTGGACTGCATAATGAGGGCAGATCTGAACGGTTCCAATGTGCAAGAAGTGATCCTGACTGGACTGGATACTCCCGACGGCATGGTAGTCGACGAAATTGGAAGAAAAATCTACTGGACTGACACAGGTATGTTGTTGTTTTGAGGTTTGTACATCTTCTGCAGCTTTGTAAGGTCAGGATTTCACACATGATTTCGGTAATAGGCTGCTAGCTAAAGAGTTTACAAATAATGTCTACAAGTTATGTCATTATACCCCCACAAACAAAGTTTAGGGGGTATATAGGAGTGAGCTTGTCTGTATGTCGGTCTGTCTGTCTGTCGGTCGGTATTGGTTGTCCGCTCTCTAACTCAAGTTGTTTTCATCGGATCTTCTCCAAACTTGGTCAGAAGTTGTATCTAGATGATGTCTAGGTTATAGGTTGGTGTCCTCTGTTTGTATACCAAAAGTTGTTTGTGAAGTCGACATGTAATTGTTTAATTATAGTGCATGTCGAAGAATTGAAAGAAATGTCAAAGGAAAACAATCTGAGAAGATATTCCAAATAGCCTTCAGTAATATCTCAATACTTGCACATTTCTGCTTTCTGGACTTAAAATTTCACATAAAAATGATGTGAATCTGTTTATTTTTGGATGATGTTTTGCATTGCCTACATTTCCTACATTATCTAGTCTATTTATATTTCAGGCCTTAATCATATTTCTGTATCCAATCTGGATGGAACGATGTCAAAGGTCATTATCTGGGAAGATCTGGATAAACCAAGGGCCATTACTCTGTTTTATGAAGAAAGGTAATAACATTTTTTGAAATAGATCCCATCATTAGTTTTAATTGAAAGAAATTTCCGTTTTTAAGCCTATACTTAACAATAATTTGTTGTATTACCGGTTTTATAATCTAATATAATGACTTTTTTCAGTTGAAAGAAATATTTATTTGGGGAAAAATTGAACTATGAATACCTAGACGAAACAACTTCAAGAATAATGACTGTTAAAAGCAATAAGCTATTGCTTAATTTGAATGTATGCATTCTAAAACATTGGTAGTTATCCTTTTAACTCATCAATACGCTCATTTCAGTTACCTGTTCTGGTCGGACTGGGGTGATAATCCAAAGATAGAGCGGTCCGAGTTGGACGGTAACGGAAGGCGGACGCTGGTATCAAGCAGCGTCATCTGGCCCAATGGACTTACGGTCGACAAAGAGGGCAAGAGGCTTTACTGGGCAGACGCAAAAACTGAGGTGAGTACTTTTACGTCTTAGGAGGGTTGTTCCATAGGTATCATAGACAAAAGTTGTAGAAAAATATTAAATAATTAGAAAATAACACGGTACTGTCTTAGGCAGGCTCTAAAACTGGGGGTTGTAAACTGAGTACAGTACATTTAAAGTGTTTGAAAGATGAAAGGGTCAGTCAGCTTTCCTTGTGGATGATTCTGTCTTGTGATTTTTATGCCCCCGGTAGGGTGGCATAGAGTGATCGCACTGTCCATCTGTCCGTCCGTCTGTCTGTCCATCTGTCTGTCTGTCCTTCTGAAATTCTGTCACACTTGCGTTTAGGTTTCGAAACATGGTCATAACTTTTGCAATATTGATCAAAGCAACTTGATATTTGGCATGCATGTGTATCTCATGGAGCTNGGAAGACTTTGTCTTCTGTTTAGGTTGGTTTTAAGCAAATGAGAAGAATTTAAATATAAAATATATAACAGTATAGCTTTTTTTGCCTCATAACTTTGTATATTCAGCACTTTTCTCATTTTGAGGTAAAGGCCACATTCTGATTGGATAATCCAGCCATGTGACCTGTTTTTCATTTCTCAATGAACCCACTTGCTATGCAAATTTAGATGTAAATTTTCATGACTTCACTACTTTTGCTTTGGCAAATTGCATATAAAGTCATTGTTTGCTTTTCATATGTCAATAGCAAAATGATGTCATAATTTGGCGCAAATGTCAACAATCCGGCACTCAAAAACAATTAAACCGAAACTGGAACAATATGCATACGCCACTGTATACATATGCCACTCTATACATACGTCACTTTGTAGATGTGTGTTGTGGGCTTTAATTTTAAGAATTGCATAGCACTTTTCTGCATTGTGTATGAACTGCATGAAAATTTACCCCAATTTATGTATATGTATGCCCTTTGGCCAATTAATTGCAGGAAAATGCATCTTTCAATTCTTATATAAAAGTTCAATAATCGTTAACACCTTTGTTAAGAGCGGTCACTCATTATATCCATTATAATTATGAGCCCTTTTTTATTTCAGTTAATCGAATCCTCTGACTTGAATGGTGAAGATCGAAAGTCAGTAGCCATAAAGGTTGCCCACCCGTACAACATCGCGCTGTTCGGAGACCAGATTTACTGGACGGACTGGCAGAAGACATCGGTGTTCAGTGTGAAACGAGATGGGTCGGAGCCGGACAATCACCGGCTAGTGCTGCCAAAACTCACTGGAATCATGGACATACATGCCGTGAGCATGGATGAGAGAGGTACACAAACATGTATAGGGAAATACGATACTTATACGCCCAATTGAACCTTGGCCATATTGTGGGAACACCAGGGCGGGCAGACAGGCGTCGACAGGAAATATTTTTCCAGAGCATAAATTTGTTCAGCATGGATGGATTTTCAAAGAACTTGCCATACCTGATTATGGTAATGAGATGGCGTGTCAGGCTCTAAAACCAGATCCAAGGTCAAGGTCACAATTCAAGGTCAAATTTTTGAAATTGTGTACTTGATGCTTTGTCCATAGCACAAATGTGTCCAGCATGGATTGATTTTAAAATAACTAAGCTAAGTGAGTAAGGATAATTAGACTGAGTGTCAAATGGAAGAATCAGGTCCTAGGGTCTTAGATCAACGTCACAATTAAAAGTTTAAATTTAGGTATTTTCAATTTATTTTCATTTGTTACATATATGAGATTCAGTCTTAGAAATAAATCATTAATTTTCATATTTGTTGGACCAGACATTGTACATTATTTGATGCAAAATGGTGATTTATAATATTAAACACAAAAAATTCCATAAAAGCGGAAATGCTCGTCCCTGATTAGCCTGTGCAGACTGCACAGGCTAATCTGGGATGACAATTTACGCACATGCATTATGCCCAGTTTTCTCAGAACACGACACAAATCTGCATTGCATGTTTCAGTGAATGTTCGCATCAACAAGTGTCGCAAGAACAACGGCCACTGCAGTCACCTCTGCCTGCCAAACAGAAAGGGGATCACGTGTGCCTGCCCGTCAGGACTTCAGCTCAGGAACGACGGCATCAACTGCCAGTCGAGTAAGAACCAACCCTCGGAAATTATTGTTTGTGGCAAAATTTTTACATGGGCAGTGTCTATTCTAAGATTCAAAAAATATGGGTGAATTTTACTGATAATTCTAATATTACCGGTACAACAATGAAGTGACATTTGTCCTTCTTTGTCCATGGTAAAAATATCCCCACCCATGCAAAATATAGGGGGGATCTTCTATAAAAGGGGGTGAATCCCCCCATCCCTCGTCCTAGAATAGACATTGCATGGGCTGGCTTTGTTTTAAAAGGGTAAAATATAATATCTTTATATAAGGAACAATATTTAAGTACTCAGATTCATTTTGATCTATTTGTCTTTGTAAATATATATTATACAAATTATTATGCCCTAACATTCTAAAGAGGATTGGGTAATGTGATGGCTGTATAGATTTGATTGAACATACTGTCCTGACATCCATCCTTCAGTCTGTCCGCCAATCAGATTTTTCTGTTCGGAGGTGAAACTTGACAAGAATACCTTTAATTGCTAGTGCGTTTACGCTGTTTCATTTTGATACACCCAGCATACTACCTTTGCTACCGTTTGTAAGGCAGCCACCATATTCCAACACACTCTAATGTTCTTGCTTTAAGAAATGAATTAATGTGTTCCGGTATACTTTAGTTGTTAATTTTTTTCAGTANTTAACTTAGCTATTTACTATTTACTTAGAAAGATTTATTTTAAAGTGAATAGTTTTGGTGAACATTTCAATAGAAGGTACGTTATTCTGTTTTAAAGTCAAGAGTGTTAGTGAACTCTTCAATAGAAGGTAGGTTATTCTTTGTTTAAAGTAAAAAATTTGGTGAACTGTTCAATAGAAGGTACCGTAGGTTGTTCTATTTTAAAATGAAGAGTTTTGGTAAACTCTTGAATTGAAGGTAGGTTATTTTCCTCTGCATCAGCATTAACAAAATCACAACCTGGATTTTATGCCACTTTTCAGTGCCTGATGAGTACGTTCTGTTCGCAAGTCGAGGCAGCATTCGCAGGATCTCGCTGGACACGCCTGACCGCACAGACGTGTTCCTACCGCTGTCAAACCTTCAAAACGTCATCGCTATTGATTATGACTTTAGCGAGGGCAAGATCTACTACACGGATGTGCAGCTAGACGTAATCAGGTGGGTTTGCAATATTATATCCTGCATTTTGATTTATTCTGACTTATTTGATTATATAAAATTTGATATAATACTTGGGTTTATTTAAGCAGTGAAATGAAACAAATATCGTCTAATTTTTTCACATAAAAATATTTAATATTTACCTTTCTACCTTTGATTTTCATGTGTTCACACCGAAACAAACAAATGTTGATTTTTTTTGGATTATAAAAATTTCAGACGAGCGAATCTCAATGGCACCGGAGAGGAGGTAATCATACGTGACCACCTGAAGACGACCGACGGTCTGGCGGTAGACTGGCTCGGCAAGAACATCTATTGGACGGACACTGGTACAGATGTGATTGAGGTCGCATGGCTCACTGGAGAGTTCAGAAAGAAATTGATCACCGAAGATCTGGACCAGCCGAGGGCAATTGCGCTGTTCCCCGAAAAAGGGTGTGTAGAAGTTTTAAAGTTTTTTTGTTGAATAACTAATTGATATAAGTAGTTGATTTAAGTGATCATCCATATTGAAAAAACACACACCTCACAAAGGATTTGGTCGGGATAAGTCATGTTTGTGACAAATCTCTGTTTTTTTAGTGTTTTCAGGATTTTACAATGATTAGTGTTCGCTATTTGTCTTGCACATATCTGATAGTATTTTTTTGCTCCCCCAAATTTTTTGGGGGGAGCATAATAGTCGCCGCTTCGTCTGTCCGTCCGTGCATTTCTTGTCCGGGCTATTTCTCAGCAACTAATGACCGGAATTCAATGAAACTTTTTGGGAAGCTTCACTACCAAGAGGAGATGTGCATATTATCAGCGGGTTCTGGTCGGATGATTTTTCACAGAGTTATGGCCCTTTGAAATTTTCCATTAACTGTACATATAGTGCAATTTTTCTTGTCCGGGCTATTTTTCAGCAACTAATGACCGGAATTCAATGAAACTTTTTGGAAAGCTTCACTATCAAGAGGAGATGTGCATATTATCAGCGGGTTCTGGTCGGATGATTTTTCACAGAGTTATGGCCCTTTGAAATTTTCCATTAACTGTACATATAGTGCAATTCTTGTCCGGGCTATTTCTCAGCAACTAATGACTGGAATTCAATGAAACTTTATGGGAAGCTTCACTATCAAGAGGAGATGTGCATATTATCAGCCGGTTCTGGTCGGATGATTTTTCACAGAGTTATGGCCCTTTGAAATTTTCCATTGTACATACA